>JASDQU010188817.1:0-19952 GCA_032191745.1 Picea mariana | reverse complement strand
TTGAAAAATAGAAGTAAATTAAAAAGTAGAGTGAGGTTACAATCATTTGACTTGATTGGTAAAATCTTAAGGTGGTATACATACCCCACTCTGTAGAAAGTACAAAGTAATAACACATGAGGTTTAAAATTTACACAAAGCATCAATGTCAAAGTATTTAATTGTAAATTTACAACCTCAAAGTGGATTGCTATAGTACAATGGAGTAAGTTAAAAAATGGAATTAGGTGATCACAATATGAGTAAGTTAAAACCTGGAATTGGAATTAAGTGAGGAGTTAGTTAAAACCTGGAATTGGAATTAGGTGAAGAATCAGTTAAAAGCTGGAATGAGGACAGTAAATTAAAAAGTAGAAGTAAATTAAAAAGTAGAGTGAGGTTACAATCATTTGACTTGACTGGTAAAATCTTAAGGTGGTATGCATACCCCACTCTGTAGAAAGTACAAAGTAATAACACATGAGGTTTAAAATTTACACAAAGCATCAATGTCAAAGTATTTAATTGTAAATTTACAAACTCAAAGTGGATTGCTATAGTACAATTGAGTAAGTTAAAAAGTGGAATTAGGTGATCACAATATGAGTAAGTTAAAACCTGGAATTGGAATTAAGTGAGGAGTTAGTTAAAACCTGGAATTGGAATTAGGTGAAGAGTCAGTTAAAAGATGGAAAAGTAGAAGTAAATTAAAAAGTAGAGTGAGGTTACAATCATTTGACTTGACTGGTAAAATCTTAAGGTGGTATACATACCCCACTCTGTAGAAAGTACAAAGTAATAACACATGAGGTTTAAAATTTACACAAAGCATCAATGTCAAAGTATTTAATTGTAAATTTACAACCTCAAAGTGGATTGCTATAGTACAATGGAGTAAGTTAAAAAGTGGATTTAGGTGATCACAATATGAGAAAGTTAAAACCTGGAATTGGAATTAAGTGAGGAGTTAGTTAAAAGCTGGAATGAGAAAAGTAAATTAAAAAGTAGAATGAGGTCACAGTCTCATTTGACTTGACTGGTAAAATCTTAAGGTGGTATATATACCCTATTCTATCTCTCTAAATTTGAACTTCTAATTTTTTAGGAGAAAACACATGTTCTTAACCATTACACCCACTCAAGCTATCTAACTAATCTCAAATCCTTCACCCTCATCCTTAAATTGCACTTAATTATACAAATCCGCAATTCCATGTTGAAATTAAAGACTGCAAAATCTCCAATTTAAACTTTTGTGTAAGCTTTACAATTTAAAATGCCAACATCGTTTGGCATGTTAGTTTACCAATATGAAATGGCAGAAGCTGCCTCACAGTAGATTGATTTTTTACGATTGATTTTTTACTTTCATTTTCATGATCTTACATTCTGAAATGAAAAATGTTTCGATTAGTGATGTTTTCGTCGATTAGTTAAGATTAGTGATGTTTTCGTCCAGCTTTCCAAATCACTGTTAAATTCACAGAAGCTTATTTAACCAGCTTTTCTCAGTTGGTATTCGCTCAGCCGTACTGCTTTTCAGTTTTCTTTGACATCATTCACTTTGCATATTCATATTAGAATTATATTATATGTTATTTCAACCTTTTCTGGAAAATGGAGTGCATGACAATGTATCCTGACACCGTTCACTTGGCATATTCATATTCGATTGATATGTTTCTTCAACATTTTCGTCGAAGACGGGGTACGTAATCTAAATGTCATATTCGATTGATATGTTTCTTCAACATTTTCTCCTATTGTTCCCACAATAGGAGAAACAGCTTGGCTCCTATTGTTCCCACAACGAATCATTTAACAAGTTGGCTCCTATTGTTCCCACAACGAGTTGGAGAATACGGAGGGCACAACGAGTTGGCTCCTATTGTTCCCACAACGAATCATTTAACATTCTTCTCATCCAAACAGCTTGACAAGCTGTGTTTGTAGCTGCAACATACTCAACTTCAGTTGAAGAAAGAGTTACAATGGGTTGCTTCCTTGAATCCCATGACAATATACCTATTCCAAAATGAAATGTGTACCCATAGGTATTTTTCCTATCATCTATGCTACCTCCACAATCACTTTAAGTGTATCCAATAAGTCTGAAATCTTCTGAAGTGGAATACTTAATGCCAAATTATTTTGTTCCATTCACATATCTCATAATTCTTTTACCTGCCTTCCAATGGGATTCTTTTGGAGTTTTCATGAACCTTGAAATCCGGCTCACTCCATACATAATATCAGGCCGTGTTGTCAAATACATAAGGCTACCTACCAACCTTTTAAACAGAGTGGGATCCACTTTAGATCCTTTATCTTTCTTGCTTAACTTCAATCCAGATATGATTGATGTCGAGGCTTCTTTGGAGTTTATCATGTTTAATATTTTCAAGATTTCATGTGCATATTTATATTGTGAAATAAATATACCCACTTTGGACTAGTGAACTTTAATGCCCATAAAATATCCCATAATCCCCAAATCATTCATTTCAAACTCATTCTTTGTGACTGACTTAAATTCTTCTATGCCAAAGTCACGTGCAAAAATCAAATCATCTACATATAAGAAAACAATCAACATATTACCTTGTTGATTTGCTTTGATGTATAGTGTTGTCTCACAATAACTTCTCTGAAATCCATTATTAGTGAGATAGGAATCTATGCCACTATACCAAGTTCTGGGAGCTTGCTTTAATCCATACAATGTCTTCTTCAATATGTATACTTTGTTTTCTTGTCCTGGAATCTCATATCCTTGTGGTTGTTCCACATATACTTATTTCTTTAAATGACCATTCAAAAATGTTGAATTTACATCCATTTGATAAACAAACCACTTATTATGTGCATCAATAGCAAACACAGTTTTGATTGTGTCCATCCACGCAACTAGTGCAAATGTTTCATTGAAATATATTATGGGTTGTTGTGTGAAACCTCTTGCAACTAACCTCTCCTTGTGCTTCTGCACCTTTCCATCTGCATCATGCTTAGTTTTATAAATCCACTTAACACTTATCACGTCCTTGTCCTCAGGTACATCTACCAATTTCTATGTTTGATTGTTCTCTATGCATTCAATTTCTTCATCCATGGCTTGTGCCCAGATATCATCCTTGACAACTTCTTCAAAATTTAATAGATCATGTATTTGTGAAAAAAGAGCAAAGACTGAGAATGAATTTGTTGTATCAACATTGTAGATGTCGCGCAAACTTCTTGACTTCCTTGGTACCAAACTTGCTAATGTTGTATCTGGAGATGTAGAACTGTTTGGACTTCTTGTTGGAGTTTGTTGTGATCTTGGTGTGGACTGTGCACTTGCAGATCACACTGGTGTGAATACTGGAGTAGTTTGAGCTGCGATTTGTGTCACAATTCCAGGAGTGGAAGGAACTGTGCTATGAATTATGATTGGTGTTTGAACCACTTCATCCTCCATGTCATCATGCTTGATAACATCAAGAATTTTAATTGTCATTTCTATGTTTCCATCCCATGCTTCAGACTCCACAAGTTGAACATTGTGGTTGATTATAACTTTTCTTGCAATAATATCATACAATTTGTATGCTTTTGTATCTTCAGAGTACCCAACAAATATACATTTTTGTCCTTTGTTATCTAACTTATTTCTCAAATCATCTAGAACATGTGCGTATGCGACACAACCAAAAACTTTCAAGTGCACAACATTATGCTTCATACATATCCATGCTTCTTGATGAACTTTGTTTTTCACACCTTTTTGTTGAATGCATGTTGATGATGTACACCGCAGTTTCTATTGCCTCAACCCAATAATAATTTGACAAATGTTTGGATAATAACATATTGTGCTCCATCTCCATGATGGTGTGATTCTTCCTTTCCGCAACACCATTATGATGTGGTGTATACCGCGAAGTAAATTGCTTGTGAATGCCATGAACTTTACAAAATTTCATAAATTATCTTGAAACATATTCACCACCTCTGTCAATTCTTAGAACCTTGGTGTAATAACCACTTTGTTTCTCCTCAAGTGACTTGAACTATTGAAAACAACCAATTGCATCATATTTATGTTTTAGGAAATAAATTCATGTTTTTCTTATGAAATCATCAATAAATGTAAGGAAATAGGTGTTGCCTCCTATAGACGGTGTTTCCATTGGTCCACAGATATCTGAATGTACAATTTCCAGTGAATCTTTTTCTCTATATGACTTGCCAACTGAAAATGATTCTCTATGTTTCTTTCCAAAGATGCAACCTTTACATATTCTTTCTAGTTTTTCAATTAATGGAAGACCTTTCACCATATCCTTTGTATGTAGCAGCTTTAGACCTCCAAAATTTAAATGTCCAAATATGAAATGCCACAGCCAAAAATCATCCTGCACTTCAAATTTAAATGTTTCCTGCAATTCTGTGCCACTGACTTCTTCTTTCTTGAAACTTCACACACTACCTTTTTCTTCCTTGGTTCAATGCACACTTACTTCTTCGCTTTCTTCTTTGAATGCAGTGCCAAAGTGCACATCTCTTGCTTCATAGACAACTTGCGTTGTTTTTCTCTTCATGGATGGCTTCAATGTCAATGGAAACATTATATTGCTTGTCATATGGATTCTTGTAATAAGTTGGTTGCTTGGATATCTGTCCAAAATCACACAATGATTATCTTCCATGCAGATTCTATACCCTTTTTGTAACAATTTTCCTGTGCTCATCAAATTATGTTTTAGGCCAAAAACATAATATACATCAGGCATAACTTTTTGCTCCCCCTGTTTAGTTAAAATGTTAATACATCCTTTACCCAAGACAATGACTTGGATATTGGTTCCAAGCGTAACTTTAGTTTGGAATGACTTATCAAAACTAAAAAACAATTCTAAGTTTTCTATCATGTGATTATTGCAGTTTGAGTATAAATACCATATGTCACATGGACTTTCTTGAGAAACATTGCATTCAACTGGGCAAATTATAGGCATCTCTTCAACATGCACCATAAACATAAGGATGGTGGGAGTATTTGCGATGTTTGACTGATATTGACCTTGATTGTTCTGATTATACTGTCTCTTCGTGCATTCATATGCATAATGTCCATACTTTTTATAGTAATGGCACTGAATCTTTGATTTATCAAATCTCTGTGCACTTGGTTGAATGGTGTTTTGATTTTGACCTCTACCACTAGTATTTGCAGGACTGATACTGCATCCTCCTCTAGCAGAACTCCTTCCTCTGCCTCTAGGGTTAGATCTCCCCCTTCCTCTTCCATGAATTATAGATGACTACGTGGAAAATGCATTTTCTAATGACATGTTTGATCTATTTAATCTGTGTTCATGATTAAGGAGGGAGGCTTGCATCTCATCTAGACTAAAATGACTCAGGTTTTTGTTCTCTTCCAAAGTCACAACACGAGGATCAAATTTAGGAGGAAGACTCCTAAGTACCTTATCAAAAACCTTCCTATCCTCTATGGTTTCTCCATGAGACTTAATTTTATTTATCAGGCCAATAACATGGGTGTAAAAGGATTCTACTGAATCTGTGTCTTTCATTGACATAGTGTCAAAATATCTTATAAGAATTTGTAATTTTGAACTCTTGACTTTGTCCATACCTTGATAAGAAGTTTTTAATATGTCCCATGCTTCCTTGGATTTCTTTTCTGATCCTACTCTTGGGAGTATGCTCTCATTCATGGCTTGATGTATGTAAAACATTGCTTTTCCATCTTTCTTTCTTTGATCTTTCAAGGAATCCTTATTAGCTTGTGTGAGAGAATTGTATGCTTCTTGATCTATTGGTTCCACATATGCATTTTCAACTATGTCCCACACATATTGACCCCGAAATAATTCCTTCATGGTCAATGACCATAATTCATAATTTTTACCTGTAAAAGTGGGAGGTTGCAAATTTGAAGTAGAAGCTATGAATTAAAATTTCAAAAGTCACCTTACAACAGAGTTGTCGCTCTTTAAAATTTCTCTTGAAACATACACTGATAAACCTGCTTTGATACCAGATCTTGGATATTGAGCCTGCATACATACTCAGCACGATGCAGTTACAAAGACTGTAAAGTTTAATACTTCGTCACTGAGCTCTCAGAGATTACTACGCATTTTCAAAACTGTGATGAGGACTACGTGTTGTTATGATAAGACTAACAAAGTAATTTTTGAAATACTGTGCTACTCTTAGCACATAAACTCACATATATTTCTTCAGTGTAGATTCTAGAGCATATAAGCCTACTTAAGCTTGTGAAAATATAGAGAGAAAGTATTTTTCAAAGCGTTTTCTTACAACATAACTAAGAACTTAAAATAATTCATGTGCACAACTCATAAATATACCAACACACAAACACTTAATGTATTACCAACTTGGATGATGTGCGTTGTTTACAAAATACTATACTATGAAGAGCTTTGGTTCCAACAACTTCTGCAGACTTTCAGAAACAGAGCTTGTGCTCTCAGACTTCTCCAACTCCCTTCATAGATGTTGTTTCTCTATGTATCAACTATATTCTATGTCGACTCTTTATAGACTCGGAAATATAAAGACTAAGACTGAGACTTCTTGTAGAAGCTAACCGACTCAAAAATTTAAGACGAAAATGAATTCCTCTGACTCTATTTGAATCACAGAGCTCGAGAAAGATTAAATATCATCTCATTAATAACTTTCCTTCTAGTCGTGACTGACAAAGTTGGCATAAACGTAAAACTCACAACTTATTATTAATATATCCAACATTGCTATGATTGAAATTAAGAGATTATATTGGGTCTAATTTTAGCGTGCTTCAATATATATGGAAATATATATGGGTGGGGTATGTTACATGCATAATCCAAATTTATCCATGTTCAATAATTAATACAAGTGTTAAAGAAGTCATATATATGTATCCACAATCCAAATTTATCCATGTTCAATAATTAATACAAGTGTTAAAGCAGTGATATATATGTATAGAAGAATGTGTTCCTTGCTATTGAAGGAGAAATTGAAATATTATATGCGCACTTCTATCTCATCAGAGTCTCGATGAATATTCTATCTCATCAGAGTCTCGATGAATAGACTATCTAACAAAAGTCTTATCTGATACAATAAACTGTGATAAATACCAGGTTAAACACTTTGTGCACTTGTCCTTTTGACTTGAATGGTTATTCTTCTCCAAATCTTAATTTTTCGTTATTTTCAATGATATCTTAGTTTTTTTTTTGTGTATTTATATAAAGCATATAGTTGAATAGTTGGCATTATTGTTCTGGGAAGGAATTCCCCTATCAAATATGGGGATTATCTAGCCCAATGAGTATAGGACCTTCTTTTTGTTTAAAATATATGGTTCATTTCAACATGGAAAATGAGATAAAATGGAGAGGACATGGAGAAAGGAAAAACCATGGTTTTGGTGCATCAATTTACAATCATTTATAATCCATTTGAATAAACATAGTTTGCGCCTTATATGTTGAACTTTAGAACTTATTTTTTTGTCTTTATATGTTGAAGAACTGATTTTTCTGTCTAAGAGATAGTGGTGGAATTCATATACAAGTACTGCTATTATGTTTCGTTGTTCAATTTTTGAGATGCATAATGTTAGCCAGATTCTTTTGTTCATAAATAACCATCCATGTTTGTCAATACCTAACCAAAAGTAATTTATTAAAGACGTAATACTCTAGAATTTTCCTCCAATGCACAAGACGATGAAGGTGGACCACTGTATTTCAGTGTTTTGCTTGAAATTAAAACAAAGGCAATACTATATTAATTTAGAGTAAGATTCAAACAATGGATAAATGGTTGTCAAATGGAATAGATGTGGGCATTTAAAAATAGAAAGGTTAGATTTGACTACAAATCATATCAATAGTGGGTCAATCAGGCTAGAATAAAAACACAAAGGGGATTGTCATGTATGTACTTTTACAATAAAATACATTAAAATATATTAGGGTCTAGAGAAGTGCATTTTGCTTTTTTAGTAGAGTTGTTTTAATTAAAAAAATAAAATAAAAAAGTAAGTTTAAAATAAATGAATAAAATAACTTAAAATGGACTTATATTTAACTTTATATTTTTAATGTTTACATACATAATCCTATGATGGAAAATGATTTATATTTAACTTTACATTTTTAATGTTTGCATGCAGAATCTTCTCGTTGAATTTTTTTCCAGAGGTAGATTTGTTGACAAATGAATTTTGTTTAATGTTTGCGTTATGTTTTGAAATGTTTATAGATGTGAAATTAAAATATATTTACGAAGATTTTGGAAATTCCTACCAAATAAATGTGTCATTTGGTTTCAATATATTTTAGAATTTTTAATACAAATTATGTATTTCCTGGATTCTCTTGATCTAACAATTATATGCCACTGTTAAATACATAATTGCTTCTACAAATATTCTTGTGGAATTTAAAACATAATCTCCAATTGCAATATCAAGAACAAAGATCAATCACACATAACACAGATGTTTTATCAGGAAAACATAAAGCTAAAAACCCAACTATCATATATTATGTATATATCATGGATCATGAAACAATCTCATACAAAACTCAAATCCAAGAGCTCTCAGTACAATATACAATCATCTCAAACTGTCATAAAAACATTGACAAATTCATGTGCCAATTTACTGCTTCCAGACAACCTGCCTCCTTTGCGCGATCCCTACTAATGGAAAGCCCTGCAGTGAATGAATTCCTCTTACCTAGGCTGTGCAATCCTCATGGGAACATCGACTGTGTGTGTGGTTACATGAGTGCACTTACTAATGTCACAACTGATAGTCAAACTGTCCCTTTCACCTGTTATCTCAACTGGGTCTCCACTAGATCTGACATGCATGTAGTTAATAGTGGTAAATCTTCAGTTGCACGTGAGATCACTGATTGTGAATTAATTAATAATTAATTCACAGATCTATCACTGGTGTAAGATCAATTACAACTAGTACAACTGAGCTTAACTCACTTAACTGAGTTAAACTACTTCACAACTCACATAACTACACATCCAACTCTGTTACAACTTCGAATCACTCAGTTACAAATAATTCGTCTTGCATGTCCCACCAGTCAACCTTTGAACTCGAATTTCTTATAGCTAACTAATTTTCCACTTCAGTTAACTATTTCCAAGTGCTCATTGAGAATAGACTAATATTTACGCTGAAAGGCGTACACCTATTAACAATGGGCACAATTAATGATCTTTTAATCATAAATTTCAATCTTAGGGTTGGAAATTGAAGATGCTCGCATATTCTTAGTCGTCCTCTTTAATCAATGGATGAGATTTTGATAAATTAACTTCCGCTCATTTATAAAGGCGTACGTTTATGTGATTACTTTTTCACATTTACCAAATAAGATTAAAAAATTACTTGCTCACCACCAGATTGCCACGTTCAGTGATTAAGAGATAATATGTTAACCTGGCCACGATTTACTAAATTATTGTTACTGGACAGATAGGTATGGCCGCATGGGCGTTGGATGCCAATTAAATTTTTTTACGCGCAGTCATTTTTTTACCAGTGTGGATGTTTTTGGCCGCGTGGATGTGAAGTGAAGCGTTTCAAACTCCAGTCTCCCCTCCGCGCGCGTTTGAAGTGTTGGCCACGATTTCCATAGAGAATATGATACGATTGCGAGTGCGCATCAACAAAGGAGCGAGTGTGCATCAAGAAACGCGAACTCCCTCCCCGTACACCTTCGTGCCCCGCCATTGAAAACTGGGTATTTGAATTCCGATTCTGCCTTCCCCACAATCCCTTCCATCATCCACCTCTCCGGCTTCAATTCCCCGTAATCCTCCCGCCCGCAGAGTAGATGAAATACAAGACGATGGATCCCTTCTCCAATTTCCGAGCCTTGGGAATCCGACGCTCAACTCCTATGCGCAGGTACCTCAACGTTTTGATCAGAAGATTTTTCATTGTAGTAGGGATACCTGAAGATTATTAATATATTCCACTACCTTTCGGCGTTTTCAGCCGCGAGTTAGCGGCTGTGCTAGTTATTGTCCAACTATTATTAAGGGATAATAATAGTCGACATACATCTATAAATAGAATTTTCTCACCATCTATAAATTGACATCATCTATAAATAGAATTTGCTCATTATCTAAAAATAGACTTCCACCTAAAAATAGCCTGAGGCTCCATCCTAGTGTAGGTGCATAATTTTCATTAGGATCTTCATTTTGAATCTCAACACTCCTTCTCAACAAGAAAGGGATTATCCTTCACCCCGACCCCATCTCTATGGTATTCGAATTTTCTCCTGGTGACCGCCTTCGTCAGAATGTCTGCATCTTGATCTTCCATAGGAATGTACTGAAGCAACATGATCTTCCACTACACAGAATATTTGATATGATAATACCGGATATCTATATGCTTATATTTATCATGAAACATAGGATTAATCAAGAGTTTAATGCAACTCTGATTATCACAATGAATCACTGTCAGATCTAAATGAGAACCAAAGAAACGAACAAATATCTTTCTCATCTAGATATCCTCACATGCAGCTTGACTCACTGCCATGTGTTCCGCTTCCGTTGAACTGAGTGCCACGGATCTCTGTTTCTTTTTGTACCAAGAAACAGTTGTAGATCTGATACTAAAGATCCCCTCTGATGTGCTCTTTCTGTCAATTGGGTTGCCCGCCCAATCTGCATCCGTGAAGCCATGCAACTTCACCTCATCTGTCTGTCTGTACCATAAGCCATACTCAGATGTTCCCCTCAGGTATCTTAGGACATGCTTACCCGCCTTCCAGAAGAGCTTGGTAGGCTTAACCATTTCTTGACTCAACTGGTTAATCGCATAGCAAATGTATGGTCTTGTGTTCACTAGATACATTAGTAAACCCACTAACTATTGATAGACAATAACATCTACTACCTCTCCAGAAGTAACATCCTCTTTCTTCCAGTTTCCTGGAAGAGGGGTATCCATGGGTTTTCAACCCTCCATGTGAAACTTACCTAGTATCTCCCTTGCATACTTTCCTTGAGACACAAAAATTTCACCATCTCACTGTCATATTTCCAATCCAAGGAAATAATGAAGAAGGCCCATATCCTTCATCTCGAACTCCTTTGCAAGGTCCTCCTTGCATGAGTGTATCAGCTTCTCATCACCAGTCAATATTAAATCATCAACATAAAGAACAATGATTAAAATATTACCCTTGTAGATACATCTCAAACCTACCACTGATTTGTCAACCGGTCTTGGGACAATTTCCCATGCACTGTTTTTGACAATAGAGTCATACTCCACCATTGCATCAACCCAAGTGGGATCTTGCACTGCGTCCTGAAAGGAACATGGTTCAGTCACAATACATTTTCTCATGAGAGCCATGTATCCAGTAAATCGATCATGAGACTGTCTTTGTTTGCACTGTGAAGTAGGGGCTCCTACATTCTATGCAACATCTAGTCTCAATCTATCAACTTCCGTGGTGTGCTTTATGCCTTTTTTGATGGATGTCTCTACCTGAGTGCCTTCCTCCACTCCATGAACCTCCTCATGTGAATGATCCACATCTTGAGACTCATATTTGGGAACCATCAGTTCCTCCTCTGCATGGAAGTCTAGCTCCCTCTCAAGTGACAACCACATGGCTTTCCCCTCATCGAATTTTATATCCTATCGCATAACAATCATCTTACTATTAGGAAAATACACACAATAATTATGGGGTGTTTCTGTGTACCCCACAAATATCCCAACTTCAGCTGTTGGATCTAGCTTCTTCCTGACATTCTTGGTCACAGGTACATAAATAGATGAGCCAAAAATATTAAAATGAGAAACATCAGGTTTGTTACCAGTGAAATCTTCTTCAGGTGTACTCATGCTAAGTACTCTATGAGGACAACAGTTTTTCACATAAACCACAGTGTTTCATGCTTCCACCCACAAATGTATTGGTAGGCCATGATCATGCAACATCGCTTGTGTTGCACCCATGATCGTTCTGTTCTTCCTCTCTGTGACCCCATTTTTTTGTGGGTTATGAGGCGCTATGAGTTCTCTTCGAATTCCTTCTTTGCTGCAGAAGTATTTGAATTCATTAGAGATGTATTCTCCACCATTATCTCTCCTTAGAGCCTTCACTTGCTTCCCCGACTCTTTCCCCACCAATGATTTAAACTCATAGAACTTTGAGAATGTTTGATCCTTCTTCTACATGAAGAAGATCCAACATTTATGAGAAAAGTCATCAAAAAAAATAATATAATACTTATGTTTTGTTGTTGAAGCAACCGAGAATGGTCCACACACGTCTGTGTGAATTGTCTCCAGGATCACTGAAGAACGATTCTCCTTTTCATGAAAGGTGGACTTTACATACTTCCCCATGGTGCAACCCTTGCACTGATCTAACTGAGAAAGTGTTCCCATTGGAAGTCCAATTTATATTTGTTTCATGATATTCAAAGCTCCATGATGAAGATGGCCCAATCGCCTATTCCATAATTCGCCCTCATCCCAACTCACAATTTTTTTTGCCTTTCCCATCATGGCAGTGCAACCACCTACCTCCATCTTGTGGAGATTCTTAACTTGAATCCCTATCTTCTTGACTTGACCCATTTTTTTATGTCCTAGGAAGGTTTTTCCATCGTTGAAAACAACATCATAGCCTCTATCCTCCAATGTTGCGACTGAGACCAAGTTTTTCTTCAGACCTGGAACATGCATAACATCTTTCAATTGAAATGGTTTACCTAACTCCCTTTGAAAGGTAATGGTACTAGTTCCAGTCGCACTGTATCGTCCATCATCGCCCATATCAATATGTATTTTAAGATCTCTCTCCTCCAAGTCACTGAAAATATCCTTATCTCATGTCATGTGGAAGGAAGCACCACTATCCAAATACCACACTGATCCCAATGCACTTGAAACCATGCATGCAATCAAGGATAATTCAAGTTCAAATTGCAAGTCAAGGGCCTCACCTGATGCAGCTCCAACAACCTTCTTGTTCTTCTTCTTCTGCAGGCAGTTAGTAGCGAGATGCCCATGTTCGTGGCAGTGAAAACACTTCACTTTGGACAAATCCAACTTCTTGCTTTTAGACTCGAATTTTGAATGGAATTTCTTACCCTTCCCTTTCCTTTCCTTAGAAGCCAAAGCACAATCCTCTTCATCATCATGCTTTCATGAAGATCCATCTATGGTGTTCCACCTGAACTCCTCATGCACTAGATCTGACCATAGTCGTTCCCACTCTAGCAATTTTTCCCTTCCATTGACAGAGTCTTGATAACTGTGCCAACTCTTGGAAAGTCTTAGGAGAGCCAAGCTCACCAAATCATCACCAGTGACTGTTATTCCCACACTCCCTAGCTCATCTCGACATTGGACAAACTTCGTGAGATATTTTGAAATGGAGTCGCCCTTCTCCATCTTGATCTTCCTGAGTTTATCTTTGAGTGCCAATTTCCTATGGTCGTTGCTATTTTGGAATAGATCCTTCAAAGTCTTCCACATTGCATATCATGTGACTTTCCCATGGAGGGTTGAGACAATGTGGTCTCGTACTCCCTCCAATAGGATCCTCCTCGCCTTTGCCACTTTCTTTTCCCATGCATGAAGATTTGTTGTGTCTGCAACATCTGGCTTAGGAACATCTTTGTCAATGAATTCCTTCAAGCCATTGTCTTCAAGTACCACCTCCATCCTGTCCTTCCAAGCAATGTATTTTGAGCTGCCATCAACTGTAGCACCAAGAAAGTCTTTTTGCAAATTCAAATTCTATCCAATCACAAACTCAGCTTCTGTAATCTTCTGTGCTTTGATACCATGTAAAAATTTCAATACAAATTAGGTATTTCTTGGAGTCTCCTGATATAAAAATTATATGCTACTGTTAAACACAAAGTTTCTTCTACAAATATTCTTGCAGAATTTAAAACACGATTGCCAATTGCAATATCAAGAAGAAAAATCAATCACACATAACACAAATGTTTTACCGGGAAAGCATAAAGCTAAAAAACCCACTATCATATATTATTTATATATCATGGATCATGAAACAATCTCATATAGAACTCTAATCCAATATCTCTCATTACAATATACAATCATCTCACACTGTCATACAAAAATTGACAAATTCATGTGCCAATTTACTGCTTCCAGACAACCTTCCTCCTCTGCGCAATCCCTGCTAATGGAAATCCCTACAATGAATGGATTCCTCTTACCTACGTTGTAAAATCCTCATGGGAACATCCACTGTGTGTGTGGTTGCATGAGTGCACTCACTAATGTCACAACTGATAGTCAAACTGTCCCTTTCACCTGTTATCTCAACTGGGTCTCCACTGGATTTGACATGCATGTAGTTAATAGTGGTAAATCTTCAGTTTCATGTGATATCGCTGATTGTGAATTAATTAATAATTAATTCAGTGATATCTCACTAGTGTAAGTTCAGTTACAACTAGTACAACTAAGCTTAACTCACTTAATTGAGTTAAACTACTTCACAACTGACATAACTACACATCCAACTCTGTTAGAACTTTGAATCACTCAGTTACAACTAATTCGACTTGCATGTCCCACCAATCAACCTTTGAAATTGAATTTCCTATAGCTAACTGATTTGCTACTTTAGTTAACTATTTCCAAGTGCTCATTGAGAATAGACTAATATTTATTGTCCAACTATTATTAAGGGATAATAATAGTTGACATACATGTATAAATAGAATTCGCTCACCATCTATAAATAGACATCATTTATAAATAAAATTTTCTCATCATCTAAAAATAGACTTCCACCTAAAAATATCCTGAGGCTCCATCTTAGTGTAGGTGCATAATTTTCACTAGGATCTTCTTGTTGAATCTCAACAAATCTTATGTAAACTTGTTGCACATTTTCTATTAATTTGGGTTTCGGGAAAGTGTCTTTCTTATTTTTTGAAAACTTAACATTAGCTATTAGTATTCTAGAATAGTCCAACTAGATATTTGTATCTTCGCCCCCTCGACCCTTCATCAACCTATTGCAGTTGTACAATGAAATTGAAATTTAACCCCATCCATGTTAATTTCACCTCTCCCCTCTTAGACCATAATATAACCATCAAATAAATAAGAATAAACATCACATCTCACATTTGATGTCCCAATATTCATTCTCAATCATTAATTCATGTGTTCATAATTAAGGAGGCACAATTTACCTGGGAGGAATCAAGACTGAGATATGGAGAATCTATAGGTGTCTAGTCCAAGTGAAGCCATAAGCTTGATATCTTCATGTTTTTATGTGAAGACAATATATCAGATAAATGTGAGTACCCCTATTGTTTGTGAATACCATATACATTGAGGAATAATCGACCCTTACCGAATATCTCTAATAATGGTAGACTTCCACGTTGTCATTGCTACCGTCTTCTATTCTCGCTGTCCTTGATTGCAAAATATGTCAGAACTCTTTTCCCTATCCGCATTTCCTATATGTTAAATATGCCAAGAACTAGACGAGACTAATAGCAAGCTCAAAGATATTTGACACATACCAGGCATATGTGTTAAGGTGTCATGTGTGCTAGCACCCCTGCCATCTTCTTTGAATGCTCCTTCATACTGGGTTTATGATCCATAACATGGATTGTTTGCAGATAATATATTCCCCTGCAAGTATATATAAAATATCAGGAAAACCATTTGTATGTATGATAAGCTAAATATGAAAAACCTGTCCCTATGCCAACTCATCCTTACCCCCATTTTCCACCTAACATCCCATAGCTTTTGCCAGGTTTTGTTCCCCCACCTTTACCTCCTATTCCACAACAACCTCAACAATACCAGAATACACGCTTGCCAAGACAGACATTATTAATGGTACAACCAGTGCCCAACCACAATAACAAACCTACTCAACCTATTCACAATGTTGAGATGCAAGCCTTTCCGACATATGTTATTTCTCCTATTGCATTGCAGGAGATTCAACTAAGGTCGGGAAAAGTTATGGATAGGAAGAGGCCTTCAGTAGTCATCCAGGAAGAAGAAGAAGATGAAACTCTCAAACAACCCACATATGACACTAAGTGGTAATTTGTTATCATTCCTAAAGACCAGAAACCCAAGCTTCCCCAAAATGAATCTTCACAGATTACAAAATCCCCTCCTTATCCAGAAATATTAGTGNCAAACAACCCACATATGACACTAAGTGGTAATTTGTTATCATTCCTAAAGACCAGAAACCCAAGCTTCCCCAAAATGAATCTTCACAGATTAAAAAATCCCCTCCTTATCCAGAAATATTAGTGATTGAGAAACCTGCAGTTAAGATCAGGAATTCTCAGAACTTTGTAGTTGTTGTTGGACTCCCTCCAGGAGAAATCACTTCCCCAAAAATCTCTCTCACCTTGAGAGAGTTTCTCACATGCCTAACAACTTTCTTATTCAACCCACAGGCCTGACAACAAGCTTCTTAAAACCACATGCCTGAAAACCTACTTCTTATGTTCATCTCTTGAGTCGACCAGGTAGCCACAGTAGAAAAATCGGGTAAGGCAAGGGACATTGGAGGAAATGGATCACTGCTTAGTCCCCCATAACTCTTTCTTCATGGTTGGTATACACGTAGCGATGTATTTTTATTAATAATGTGCATAATTACATATACAAAAATAGGATCTCTAGCCTTAACATCTAGGCTCTCCGGCCTAGTGAACACATAAGCCTCCAGCTTACAAATACTTGGCTCACCAACCTATAAAATTCATTAAACATCATTACAATTCAGTAGGGGCTTGGCCTTGGGATATTACAATCCCCTCCCCTTATTTTTGCATTTTCCTCAATGCAACTCTTTTACATAACAACAACCATATTTTCAAAATCTTCAAAACGATGTGGGTATTCCACCCACATAGAATCTTCATGCTCGCAAGTTACATCCTCAGGACCGTACCAAGTCCATTGGACCTTTACAAACCCTATGGTTCGATTCCAGAGCTGTTTGATTTTCTGGTCCAAAATGTGTATTGGATGCACTTGAAAAGTTCTTTCTTGCTCCACCTGAATCACATTCCAATCAATAACATGATTAACATCAGGTATATATTTCTTAAGAAATGATACATGGAATACATTATGTATATACATAGATGTAGGAAATGCAATCATGTAAGCTACTAGTCCAATCCTCTCTAGTATTTCAAATGACCCACAATATCTAGCTTCCAACTTGGAACAATTTCCCAAC
Source organism: Picea mariana (assembly GCA_032191745.1). Taxonomy (NCBI): domain Eukaryota; kingdom Viridiplantae; phylum Streptophyta; class Pinopsida; order Pinales; family Pinaceae; genus Picea; species Picea mariana. The sequence continues at coordinate 2,625 of JASDQU010188817.1, read as the reverse complement.
TTTAGAGAATTTTTGTTGGCCTTCACCTTTAAGAAAACATGATTACCCACTTTATATTCCCTATGAGTTTTTCCCTTGTCAACATATCTTTTCTGCATGTCTTGGGAAGCCTTTAAATTATGTTTAATATTCAACATTTTCTCTTCCATTTCTCTAAGAAACTTTGGCCCAATCACTGCTCTGTCAGCTGGGTTGTCCCAGCTTACTGGGGTGTTTCACTTTCTACCATAAAGTGCCTCAAATGGACTCATCTTCAGTGATTCTTGGTACCCATTGTTGTAGGAAAATTCTACCAAGTGTAGATAATCTTCCCATTTAGATGGTTTTTCCATCACATACATCCTTAGCATATCCTCTATCACTTGGTTCACCCTTTCTGTTTTCCCATCAGTCTCTGGGTGATAAGTTGTGTTGAAGTTCAAATTTGTTCTGAACCCTTTGAATAACCCCTTCCAGAAATTTGAGGTAAAATTTGGGTCTCTGTCATACATGATTGACTTGGGTATGCCATGCAAGCGTGCTACTTCCCTCATATAAATATCAACAACATTGGTTTCCTTGTGAGTAACCTTCATAGAAATGAAATGGGTAGCTTTAGTAAGATTGTCCACCACCACCATGATAACATCATGTTGCTTGCTTATTCTGGGCAATTTGGTAATGAAATCCATTGTCACCACTTCCCACTTCCACTCAGGAATGGGCAATGGTTGTAGCAATACAACTGGGTGTCTATGCTCAGCCTTTACCCTTTGACACTCCAAGCATTTAGAAATGTATTCAACAATATCCCTCTTCATTATCGACCAATAATAGTGGCTCTTGACTGCTGAAACTATTTTTTGATATCATGGGTGTCCAACATAAGGTACATTATGCATTTCTTTTAAAATAATACTTCTCAATTCAGGAGAATTGGGTACATAATTATTTTTTTTGTACAAAAGAATTTCATCATTCCCTAATTCATAGTCTTCAACTTTATGTTGCATTTTTCCTTACTGCAATTTTGTTACCAACTCCTTGTACGACAAATCAACTTTTGAAGCCTTAGAAATTCTACCTTTAAGATTAGTTTGATACATGATAATGGTTGTAGCATGTAGTTCATGCACTCTCCTGTTGAGTCCATCAACCACTTTGTTCTCCTTTCCTTTGATGTGTTTAACATCAAAGTCATACTCATAGAGGAATTCTAGCCATCTACTCTGCCTATCATTCAAAGTTGGCTCATCAAACAAATATTTTAGACCGTTATGTTGTGTCCTCATCTCAAACCTATTTCCATTGAGGTAGTGCCTCCACTTCTTCAAGGCATGCACTATGGCTGCCAACTCCAAATCATGGGTGGCATAGATCCTTTCATCCTCTTTCATTTTTCTGGATTCAAAACATATCACAAATCTGTTATGACTAAGGACTCCACCAAGTCCTTCTTTGCATGCATCTGTCCAAACCACAAAATCTTCATTCGGATCAACAATCCTCAGAATTGGAGCATTGGTTAACAACTTATTCAATTGATGAAAACTCTTTTCACACTCTGTTGTCCATTAAAACTTCATCCCCTTCCTTTGCAAGGAAGTGATTGGGTGAGCAATTCTAGAAAACCCTGCAATGAATCTTTTGTAGTATCCATCTAGACCCATGAAGGATCTCACTTCTGTCACATTCTTAGGTGTTGTCCACCCTTTAATGGTCTCAATCGTTTCAGGGTCCACTGTTATCCCTTCTTCGGATATGATATGCCCCAAATAGTGAATTTTGTTTTGATAAAATGAGCACTTTCTCAATTTGGGATACAACTGGTGCTCTCTTAACACTTGTAACACCATTCTCAAATGATGCTCATGTTCTACTTCTGGCTTGGAATATACAAGGATTTCATCCAAACTTGTCTAAATATTCCCGAAAAACACCATTCATCAAACACATGAAAACAACTGTTGCATTCGATAACCCAAATGGCACCACTCTGAATTCATAATGACCATACCTTGTCATGAAGGCGGTCTTGATGATGTCTTCATCTCGGATTCTTACTTGATGATATCCTAAATTGAGGTCAATATTTGAGAATATCCTTGCATCCTTTAACTGATCAAAGAGATCATCGATCCTTGGCAAAGGATACTTGTTCTTTATGTTTACTTTGTTCAATTGTCTGAAATTGATGCACAATCCCAATGTCCTATCTTTATTCTTCACAAAGAATATTGGGAAACCCCAAGGTGACACACTTGGGTGCATATACCCCTTCTTCAGAAGCTCTTCAACATGCATTTGCAACTCCTTTAACTCTGGTGTACTCATTATGTAGGGAATCTTTGATATTGGAGATGCTCCATGCATCAAATTTATAGAGAAATCAATATCTTTCTTTGGGGGTTGTTAAGCCCAAATATTGTCTCATTACCCCTTAATTGGGGCATATTAGATTAGTAATGTTTTTTTATTTATGTCAGATTTAGGCCATTAGTTGTAATTTAGATTAGTAATGTTATTTTATTTATGTCGGCTTTAGGCCATTAGTTGTAATTATACCTCCTAGTCTCCTATATATACCAAGGAGACATTTTCATTTTGAATCATCTTGTACTTGAACATTTAAGTGGGGTAAAAGGA
>JASDQU010188816.1:0-20365 GCA_032191745.1 Picea mariana | reverse complement strand
GGTCCAGATTTACAATGAAATTACAATATACTTTTATAAGGCAATTTTTGCTTCGGGGGCTTCACCCCAAACCCCCATCGGGGGACGCTGCCCCCGAACCCCCGCTGGGGGCCCGCTTGCCCCCAAACCCCCCAGAGGGGGTACCCCCCTTCTGCACTCTCCCGCGTGGAAGAGTGTACATACTTCTGGGGTGTAAATACTTCATGGGGTATAAACACGGCTGAAAGCAAGGACCTCTGAATCAGGAAGATAATCAAGCTCCACAACCAACAGCCTCTGCATAGAGGACATTGGCTTGGAAGAATAGAAGGTGGTGCCATCCAGATGGGTTCATGAGTAGAAATGGGTGGATCTATGCCTTCAAATTTTGGAGATGGAAAAGATGATGTAGATGGAAAGCTTAAAAATACTTCAACATGTTGGCTGCTCTGAGAGGACTAGTTAGAGACAAGAGCAGAACATAAAGGGCATCATATGAGTCCTGGAATGGGTGGCCATTGAAAAATGTGAGTGTGAGAACATTCAAGTCTGGTTGAATGTGATTCAGGATATGATGACTTAGAAGAGACAAACCTTCTTGGAGTAAACTGAATAATTGCTTGAGTATGATCTTCTGCAATATCTGCAGTATTAAAGTAATTTGGGGTGAGGGCTCAGGAGCCTGCACTACCCATTCAGTAGGAAAATATAATTGTTCCCATGAAATGGATTGGGGAACAAGTTTGGCATTGTCTATAGAGGTATATACTAAGGTAGAACTCTCTGAATCTCTATCAGGTGCATGCAAAACTGTTAGACAAAGAGTGTTAGTATATCTGAGTGCCAACTTATAATGGATTGCAATATTTTCAGAACTAGGCTTCATATCATATCCGTTGGTGAGAATCTTGACTTGCAATATATCTTTGAGATTTGGGTCAATGACAGAAACTCTGAAATTTGGATGACAGTCAAACAGATAGGACCTCTCACAAGATCACCTTGTACCCATCCTATTAGAGCATGGACAAATTTGTGAAAATGATTATCAAGCAAAACAATAAGAGCAAATGTAGGTATACCAACTCTGTACAGAGGTTCAATGCCTATTCCGATACATTCAAGATGTAGGAAGTTTTCTCTAGCTTTTTTGGATTCAATCCTAATTTCATCAGGGTCTAAGGTAGGGATAATACAATGATCAGATGCATTATGTTGGACTTCAGATACCATTTCAATGATTTTAAATTGAGAAGATGCACATAGTTGAAAATATGCATATCATCATAAATATCTTTAGCAGATAACTTAGGAAGTTTCCACCTAGGGAGAGGCTTTTCTTCTTTATAAAATATATTGAAACTATTCACATCACTTATTCTCATCGAACCAAACAGACATGAAATAGTTGATATTTCATTTTTAGCATTCTGACTTTCTTCTACTGCTTTTTGTTTCATTTCTTTAAAAAGCATAGAGCAAGAAGTATTAGAACTAGAGGGAGAATCCATGGAATCTGGATTGGCTCTAATACAAATTTTTGCAAAGGTGTCCCTCGACGAGGAATTATCCTTGCTTTTTGCCTTTCACCTTATTTTGACGTTATGAACTTCTACACGAACCCCTACACGATCCTTCAAGCAGATTCAACACCTTTCCTTCAAAACACTCCCCGAGCGACTGTAATATACCATATATAAAAAGTATGCAGAACACAAATAAAATGCTAGAAATGGCAGAATAACAGTAATATAACCAGCATAATCTCCACAATAACACAAAAATGATATAAGAACAACAACAAAAATAACACTTTGATTTAGAAAACAATGTTCACAGGCCTCTTCGAGGGGGCAAACTCCAGTCGAGCAGCGCTCTGTTACAACAATATCCAAGTTAGGGTTTTCATACCCTCGACCCTTATTTATACTAAATATGTCTATCAAGAGAAGCATCTAGAGGGAGATCCTTCTAGAAGCAGAAGCTTCTGTTAGGTCTTCTTACATCCGCCTTATTCTAGTTTATTGAAAGGCCTTATTAATATTGACCTTTATTACATCCAAATATATTGCTCTACCTATGTGCGGGTTAGGACCCTAACATGTCTGCCCCCTTAAAAACAACCTTGTCCTCAAGGCTTGAGATGTGGAAACTGTTGCAGAATGGTAGTTGGTTCCCAAGTGGCATCTACTAGAGTTGTATCTTTCCACTAGATTAGCACTTCCTTGATGGTTCTCTGACGTAGGCGACACTCACGCTGGTCCAAAACTGACACTCACGCTGGTCCAAAACTGCTTCTGGCTGTAGCCAAATAGATCCTTCTTCAGCTAACTCGTGAAGGTTGGTTTGAATTTGGCACCTAGTTCCAATCACCTTCTTTAAGCATGAAACATGAAAAACAAGATGTAGCTTCGAATGACTGGGCAGAGAAAACTGATAGGCGACTTGTCCCACATGCTTGAGAACTGTATAAGGACCATAAAATTTGGGCGCTAGCTTCTGACAATGCTCGGCCTTGAGGGAAGTTTGCTTGTATGGTTGCAGTCGCAGAAACACGTGATCCCCTTCTGCAAATTGACGTTCAGAGCGACCTTGATCTGCTTGTTGCTTCATGCAATTATGTGCCATGACCAAGTTCTCTTTGAGGGTACGAAGAATATCCTCTCAAACTGTAAGTGTTTGGTCAACTGCCTGGACCTTCGAGGTACCCGGTAAGTATGAGAGAACTGAAGGTGGCTTCTGTCTATATACTGCTTCAAAAGGAGTCATGCGTGTAGGTGTATGGTAGGAAGTGTTGTACCACCATTCAGCTAGGGGTAACCATTGAGCCCACTGATTTTGATTTTCAGAGGCAAAACACCTCATATATGTTTCCAAACAGTTGTTGACAACTTCTGTTTGACCATCAGTCTGGGGATGATAAGCTGTGCTGAGATGCAATTGGGTGCCCTGTAGCTTGAATAGTTCTTGCCAAAAATTGTTTGTGAAAGTTGGGTCACAATAAAAAACAATAGAGTGTGGCATGCCATGAAGCTTGAAGACTTGGTCCATGAAAATTTGAGCCATCGTGGATGCAGTAAATGGGTGTTGAAGAGCGCAGAAATGAGCATACTTGGAAAGGCGATCCACAACCACCATTATGACTGATTTATTTCCCGAAGTGGGTAAGTCGGTAATAAAGTCCATAGAGACATCCTTCCAAATAGCAGGTGGAATCGGAAGCGGTTGTAGTGTGCCCGAAGATTTGACCATTTCTCTCTTGTTGCGTTGACACACATCACATTCAGTGACAAAATTACAGATGTCCTGTTTCATACCATCCCAGAAAAAAGAACGTTTGACCCTGTCATAGGTTTTGGTAAACCCGGAGTGCCCCGCTGTGGGTGTAGCATGAAGCTTAGAAAGTACCATGGATTTAAGCTTTGATTGTTTACTTAAATACAAACAACCTTTGTATCGAAGCTCATCCTGGAGCCAAGAGTACCCTGGGGGAGTTGGAGCATTGGTCTGCAATTGCTGGATCAGATGCGAACTTTTGGGATCTTGTAGCCATTCCTAGCGAACAACTTGGAGCCAATTTGGTACAATGAAGGAAAGAGAAAAAAGGGATCCTTCGTCTTCATATTTTCGGAACAGTGCATCCGCCACCACATTGTCTTTGCCTTTCTTGTAAATGATCTCATAATCATATCCAAAGAGTTTAGTCACCCATTTTTGTTGCTCCGGAGAGGAAATGCGTTATTCCAGAAAGTACTTGAGGCTTTGATGGTTTGTCTTAATTTGGAAACGTTGCCCCAAGAGATAAGGGCACCACAGATCAACGACATGCAAAATAGCCAACATTTCCTTTTCATAGATGGGTTTGCCCAGATTCCTTTCAGATAGTGTTGGTAGCCATTCCTCATTTTTTCCACTGTCTTATAAGCTGCCTACACCATTGTTTTGCAAACATCAATTTTTCGTCGAAACGACACTTTTATTTTTTTCGCGACATTTGCACATCTACCTTCGTTTTGTTTTCACGACTATAAGCGTGAAATTTAGTCTTTCGAAGTCGCATTAAAATCATTATTTGAATTGTCGTTGCCCTTTTTGTTGATATGTCCATTATGCTTACATTTCACTTATCATTATCCAGCTGACAAAACTTTCGAACTGTACTCACTGGGCATTCTTGGATTGATTGTGTGACTTGGTTTCTTTGAGTTTGTAATGCATTGGCATTTGGATTTACATGTTATTTGATCTACTTGACCATTGGTTTCATGAAAATACATAGGTGTTATGGTTAAATCCTTCATATATATCTTTTAATATAATACCTATGTTCATGTTTTCATAACTATTGGCATGTTGATTATATGTTACAATACATTGGCGCATGGTTAAACATTTGGTATTGGTTTTAATTTGTATGTTGGTTGGTTTTTAAAACTATGTCATAACATTGATTGTGTGCGCTGTTTTATACACTTATCATTGGTTTCATTGGTCGGCCAAGTGACATGATTGTTGAACTATACTATAGTGGGTTAAACAACTATGAGCGCCGACGATTGTACATTAGCAATAACTATTATGCATGGCAGAGATAAGCTCCACCACCTTCGCATGATGACATTAATGTCTATCCTTTGTCCCTGTTATACCTCTGTTGGCTCAGGTAACCCTTCGTGCACTCTGCTCTTGTGTGTGTTATGATCCAAACCCTGGGCTTACCGTGTGTTTGGCTCCATGGCACCAGTCGTGCGAATCGAGCCAAACGACAACCAAGCCTTGTTATTATTTGACAATGGCAGGAAAGATTTGGAGGATAACGGGTGGCTCACCTTTGTACAACGATTTGAGGGTTTTAATCTAGTTGTGGCACAGCAGTTCACCCTGACTTTTGATGGTTGTAGAGCCAAGGTGGGTGACATCCAGTTAGAAATCAATGAAGAGTTTATTAGTTCTACTACAGGGTTACCATCCTCGGGACAATGTTGGTTCAAAAATTCTAAGGTCGAAGAGGTGCCATGGGCACTACTGTTCCTCTCGCGCAAAGTCACATCTTGTGACAGAGGTATGCCCATCTTTGCGCTTAAACCACGATGGCATGATATTTTGATGGTGGTCAAACAATTCGTGACCTGTGAAGGTCGATATGGACTCGTCTTTCTCTACCACCTGCGTTTGTTAATGAATTTTATGGGATACCCGTTGAGTATGCCCTTTTACTTTCAGCGCAACCTATATAAAATGTCGAAAACGTTTAAAAGGGAGAAGGTTGACAGTAGCATGTTCCACCATGGACTTATTAAACTTATCATTGTTCATTACTTAAGTCTCTATGGTGATAGCTGGCGAGCTTTCATCGCTTGAAATGGTTTTGATGATACAGACCCTGTCCAGGTTGACAAGCCTGTGGTGAATGAAACCAAGGTCGGGCCACCCGTGCCCTTCCATATCCTACTGCCCTCTCCTAAGCCTTCGGTCGACCCTGCTATTGACTTACCAGACATTGGAACTGAGAAGGCCGAGGCTATAAAGAGACCTGTGAGCAAAAAGGCTAAGGCAAACCCTACTGCTAATGCCAAGGGTAAAAAGAACGCTCGGCTTATTTCAAGAATGGCTAGGAATAAACCTAAACCCACGATTGAGCAGAAGCCCATTGTCCTTAGTGAGGATTCAGACTCTGACATAGAACGTTTCCTAGCCAGTGAGTACCCTTACTCATAGGGCCTAGCCTCCGAGCCCCCTTATGATTTCGTTTCGAACCTTCCCTCGTGCCTACGAAACAATCCCAGTTACCCAGGAATTAAACTGCCTAACGAAACCCTCAGCAATGTGACCAAACCCTTGCCTGCTCTTTCGAAACCCCGACAGTCGTCCTGTGACCAATGTGATTTATGGTTGGAACGATACTATATAGACATTCCTGTGCTTCAATCAAAAATCCAATCTCTGGAAAGTCAAGTTGCAGTATTGACCAGCCAAAGAGACAAAATTCAAGCAACTGATAGGAAGCAAAGGACCACTGGTTCCATCATTTTCAAGAATGTTGAATCAACTACAGCCGTGGTCAACTCCAAATTGTCATGATCAAGCCATCTACTCGTCATACATGTATGAATTTTGATATTGTTTTCGTTTTGTAAATTCCTCGGATAAATACAATGTTTTGAATTTGGTTTTCGAATAGCTCTGTGTATCTTTCGAAATGACTCTGTCATAATATGTTCATCCTATACAGTGTTTTCGCTTGCCCAAAATAAATGAAATTTCGATTTGGTTACATGATTTACCTAGCTTAGTCACTGATAGATTTTATCGGATTTGATCGATTTTCGATTGGATTTGATTTGTTCGATTGAGTTAACAAAATTGATGGTTTGCTGTCAAGTGAATTTGTTTGTGTCCAATTTGAACAGAAAGTTTTTCATACTAGATTTAGAATACGATCATGTTTTGATTTGATTTCGTTATGGTTAGATTGTATGCTGTGATTTTGGAACGACTTCGTGAGTTTGAATTGACGTGATGTAATCTTATAAATCGGGAATACAACTCTGATCGCTTCCAATTTAGAAAAACGACTTTGTTTTTATGGAAACAATACTCTCATTTAAAGCCTGTGCAAACGATATTCACGCCCAAATCATGGAAGGTTTTTGATTAGCTATGACTATGACAAACCCTCGCTATTTGATTCGCTTGATTGGATTGCTGTGTATTTTCAGTTAGTTCGATCATTTTCATGAGTTGGATTCGCATCGTAAAAGCTGCTCTGTTTGATTTTAATTTGCAAAACGAATTGATTGACTTTGTTATCTCTATCAAATCCAGTTATAATTCGTTTGAAAGAAATGTTTTTGATCAAGGTAAATCGATCTTGTCTGCCCATTTGGCTAAAACAAACGATCCGATAATTATTACGAACCCTGTTACCAACTGATTGATCTCATATTTATTTCGTTTGTGGGTAGTTACGCGCCAATTTTGGTTTAATTCACTTATGGCATAAATCGTTTGTTATATCAGTATAGTTATGATCTCGTTTGGATTCGATCGTGTCCCCTGTTTATGAGGCAGCATAACAATTGCTTGCGATTTGTTTTAATTATATCGATTTCAAATTAATATGAAACGATTTCACAACTATTTGATTATGATTCTGTCCACCCGACTTTGTGGCAACAAACAAAACAGAATATACTTATCTCTGTAATCAGTTGATTGATCTTGGTCCTGTTTGATTTCGAATGGTATAACAATTTTAGTATTGAATGATTCGTTTTCAAATAACTATTGGATGTGAATTAAATTTAATTCTTTAAAAGATTTGAGTTGATTCTAATCTCGATTCTATGTCTTATTTAGACCAGCTACAGAATCGCAAGATTCTGTAGCTAGTCTATAGAATTAGATTTTTATCTTTTTATTAATAAAGGATCTTTCTAACCTGTCCATTTTTTACCTTTTTCAGGTAAATTCGAATTGCATGGGACATGCTGGACAGTCTAGGGGATATTTGTGTGTTTTAGTTTTATTTTAGGTCCCTAGTTTAGTTAAACTTGGGATGTCTTCCCAGATTTTCTGTAAACAGTTTGATAACTTCTACAGGGATGTTTTATCCTGTAGAAGCTCTTTAAATACTTATTATTTTTTGTAATAAGGATCATCCTCACTTGTGGGAGAACCAGGCTATGGATTTCTAATGAAAACTGAGACGGGAGTTGATGTTTTGCTACAACTTTCGCTTTCATAATATCAATCTTTTGTTTCATGTTTATGCTTATCAATTTGCACTTGATTAGTGACTACTTTAGCTATCATAGTCTTTTGTAGAATGATATGATTTAATTAATGTGATCCATGTCTGATTTCCTTCATTAATCTAAAATACAACAATTACTTTGTTCAGTTAATGAATGACAAATTTCTCTTCTTCATCAATTGAACTATTATGTATCGATCTTTGCATACAGGTTTATCTAACTGTGAAGATTTATAAATTATAAGATTGTTGTTATTTTTATGTTTTGTTTGTCCTGTGATCATACCTTAAGAGCATTGTAGCTTATCGTTTACAAGAAGCTCCTGGATAATTCGGTGCAGGTTTCCTCCCTCCAATCAGCTAAGACAGTCATCATATACATGACAAACTTGGAGCGTTTCTCCAGGTCAGTTTGTGATTTATTTTTGTTAATTTGTTTAGTATATGTATTAGTAGTTTAGTTAGATATATGTTTAGTTAGATTTGTGGTTAGAATTAGTTTTTTTTAGTTGTTTAGTTTAGTTAGTTTTCGTTTTATTTCTCGTTCATAAAAATATAAAATCAACAAAAAATATCTCTTCTGTCTTAGGGCAGAATCCAAATGAGTTTTCCAAGTTTTATTCAAATCTGTAAATTGTAGATATTGTACATTTTGTGAATAAGTTATATTTCCGTTAGTAGTTAGATAGTTAATTAGTTAGAGTTAGTATAATATTAGTTAGTAGATTGTATATATATAGAATAGTTAGATTAGTTAGTTTGTTTAATAGTTAGTTTTAATTAGATTAGTTTATTAGTTTGTTTTATTTCTTTTTAGTTAGATTAGTTTAGTTAGTTTTAATTGTTATTTTTAGTTAGTTATTGTAGTTTAGTTTTCTTTTTTTTGTTTCCTTAGGACCTTAGATCAGCTAATGGAGCCGCTAAACCCGTCAGGGTGGTTCATTCCAAACGGCTTGGGTTATTAGACAACCCCGGACCGGTTCCACTCTTCTAGTTGATGGACGATCGATTTTCGCCCGTCAACAGATAGTTGCTTGCTGGTGAAGGCCAAAGGTCGACCGTCTTGCATAAGGACAACACCGATTCCTTTCCCCGAGGCATCACATTCCAACACAAAGGTCTTTGTGAAATCAGGAAGGGCTAGAAACGGAGTGGTGCACATGGCCATCTTCAAGGTTTGGAAAGCTTGAGCAGCGGCTAGAGTCCAAGTGAAAGAGTTCTTTTTTAGGAGAGCATTGAGAGGGGCTGCAATCTTTCCATAATTCTTAACAAACTTGCGATAATACCTTGTTAAGCCCAAAAATCCCCACAAGCTTTTGAGAGTCTTTGAGTGTGGCCAATCTTGCATAGCTTCAATCTTTTTCGGATCCACCCTGACGCCATCCTTGCCAACCAGATGACCCAAGTATTCTACTTCTGAGGCACCAAAGGCACATTTAGACTGTTTCAGGAAAAGTTGGTGCTGAGAGAGTAGATGGAGAACTCGATCCACATGAGTAAGATGGTATGTCCAAGTTTTTCTATAGATGAGGATATCATCAAAGAAAACTAAGACAAAATGGCGAAGAAAAGGACAGAAGACATGATTCATGAGGCTTTGGAAGGTGGAGGGGGCATTACACAAGCCAAAGGGCATGACCAAAAACTCATAGTGGCCCTCATGAGTTCTAAAGGCCATCTTGGGAATGTTTGCCTCTTTCATACATATCTGGTGATAGCCCGAGAGAAGATCAAGTTTAGTAAAGAATTGGGCGCCACTCAATTCATCTAGGAGGTCATCAATGACAGGAATGGAAAATTTGTCTTGAATGGTCAGTTTGTTGAGGACACAGAAGTCAGGACACATTCTCCAAGAACCTTCTTTCTTTAGTACCATGACTACAGGAGAAGAGTAAGGGCTCGTACTAGGGTGGATAACGCCTGCAGTAAGGAGTTCCTGGACCATTTTCTCAATTTCATTTTTTTGTGAAAAGGGGTGGCGATACGGACAAATATTGGGAGGAAGGCTTTCGGGTACAAGGGGAATGGAATGATCATGAACACCGCAGGATGGAGGGAGTCCTTGGGGAGTTGAAAATACCATTTGATGTTTAGAAAGGAGGGCTTGGAGGTCTTGTGGCACTAGGGGTGTCTTTGTTGCTTGTATGGCATGGAGTTGGGCAATGACACCAGAATGACCTTTTTTGAGCAGCTTTTCCATGCGATGGGAACTAATGACCTCAGGTGAACCAGTAGTGATGCCTTGGAATTTATATTGGTGGCCTTCCTGGTCAAATTGCATGGTTAATTCCTTAAAATCCATGAGAATGGGACCCAAAGTCCTTAGCCAGTCGGCACCCAACACAATGTCACAACCGCCCATGTCGATAGCAAACATATGGGATTTTAGGTGGTAGTCACCAATTTGGAGACGCACATTTTCACAGTGCCCTACACATTTCATGGAACCACCATTGGAAATCATGATTTGGAAATTGTTGACGGCATGGATGTAGCAATGAGTTTCTTGGGCAATGTGGCGATGAATAAAATTATGGGTGCTTCCACTATCAACCAGAATGATGACCTTCTGATGCTTGATGTAACCGATTAGCTTGAGGGTTTGGGGGGTAGAGAAGCCAATGAGAGCATTGAGGGAAATGATCGGTTCCACTTCGGGAGGGTTTGAGGGAGGGGTTATGTCAGTGATTTTAGGGGACTTAGGCACAAGGGGAGTTTCAACATCCTCTTCTGAAATATCCTCAGAGATGGCCATAAAAAGATTTTGTTCCTTACACTTGTGGCCCGGGAAATATTTTTCATCACAATTATAACAAAGGTCTTTGAGTTGGTGTTCAGCCATTTCAGCCTGGGTCAATTTTTGAATCTTTAATGGGGCAGAGGGAGTAGTGGGATTTACGGGTTTAGGGCAAGGGATAAAGGAGGGTTTACGGTTTTGAGAGGATACAACCTGTTGTGCTTCTTTAGCTTTTTTAGTAGCCTCCACCCAATTCGAAGGTCGAGCCATGAGGACATGGGCCCGAATCTCATCCTTGAGGCCATTGATAAAACACTCTCGAAAGAAAGCATCCATCATGCCTTCTGTTTGAAAAGCCAGGCGATCAAAGGCAACTATGAAGTCTTCTACTATTCCTGATTGTTTCAACTTTGTCAAACGGCCCAAATGGTTGGTGTCAGTGTCAAAGCGTTCATAAAGCTCAGTCACAAATTGGGTCCAAGCAATATACCCTTGACGGGAAGTTTTTCTCCATTGCCACCATTGCCAACGTTCTTGATCTAGATGGAGAACACCATACCAGAGTTTGGCCAAGTCATTTGTAATGTCGTATAAAGAGAAATAATGTTCCATTTGGGTGACCCATCCAGTGGGGTCCGAGCCATCAAATTTGGTCACATCCACCCGTGGAAGGTGTAGGTCACGTTGAAAGTGATGGTTTTGAAAGGTATGAGAATGGGAGGAATGTTCACCTTCAGTCTTTGGAGGTGCATCAGAGAAAGGGTCATCTGTAGGGATCTTCAGTTTGGTGCAGAGTGATGCAAAGACAGATTCAAGTTGGGTGGTCAGTTCTTGTTTGAATTCCTCCATTAAGGACTGCATGGATGTATTTATGGTTGTATTGATGGATGTATTGATCGAGGCAATAGTAGCACTGAGTTGTTTAACTTATTTTTGGGTCTCGAGGAAACCAGATTGCAAGGTGTTGAAGCGAGCTTCCAAGTCTTGGCTATGGGTATGGGCCATGAGGATGGGTGAACTGAAAAGGGGCGGGCGTGGTCAAAAATTTTGCCGAAAAATGATATGGATGTATGTGATAAGGGCAAAGAGATGAAGCCAATGGAATAGGTCTCAAATAATGGTGAAAAAATTCCAGACTTTTTTTTTTTTTTTTTTAACACCTGCAGAGTTATACTCCGGTCTGAAGAATACTGCAGCGATGAAATCCCCAAATGCTTAACTAGAAAGAAATGTGTATTCACTTGACAACTCGAACACAGTTGCACGACAATAGATCTTGTCTGTTTTAATTTGTTTATGTTTCTGTCCCCTAAGGGTTAGGTATTCAAGGGTTCTACAGACAAGGGTTTGCCCTGTGCTATAGCTCTCTGATATACGTGCGGGGTCCAACAGTAGTAATCAGTCTAATATCTTAGGGCACTAACTAAGGAGGATAGACCGTACCCTTAGTCGTACTACCCGACTACCTAGGTACTAGAGAGTATCTTCCCGAGTGCTGTTTTCGGTGGCACTATAGCAGTTAGGCGACCGATCGGTTTATATAAAGAGGGCTTCAGGAAATCTAGGTCGATCCATACACAGGTGTTGTCTAATGCGCTACCACTCGGAAGGGTACCAACATGGGTTACAAGGGTGGCCAACAGATGTGCGCTTAAGAACCACTTGTATTTCTTGCGTTTATGAATCCCTCAACCTCGGGTTTATGCGCGTAACGACAGATCTCTGTGGCTTAAAGACATCGGAATACGTCTCTACCTTGAAAAAAAATTCCCACAATTTTTTCCAAGGAAAGTGCTCTGATACCACTTGTAATATACTAGATATAAAAATTATGCAGAACATAAATAAAATGCTAGAAATGGTAGAATAATAGTAATATAACCAACATAATCTCCACAATAACACATAAATGATATAAGAACAACAACATAAATAACACTTTGATTCAGAAAGCAATGTTCACGGGCCTCTTCGAGGGGGCAACCTCTAGTCGAGCAGCGCTCTATTACAATAATCTCCAAGCTAGGGTTTTCATACCCTCGACCCTTATTTATACTAAATATGTCTATCAAGAGAAGCATCTAGAGGGACATCCTTCTAGAAGCAGAAGCTTCTATTAGGTCTTCTTACATTTGCATTATTCTATTTTATTGAAAGGCCTTATTAATATTGACCTTTATTACATCTAAATATATTGCTCTACCTATGTGCGGGTTAGGACCCTAACAACGACTTCCTTGTCCTAGAGGGAAAACAGAAGGAGAATAGTGCTCCAGAATCCTTAGTGAACCTCAGGTGAACCTTGAATGAACTTTTACTCAGAAGGAATGATATAAACACAAATTGCGAAAATATTTCTATTAATTTCAAAAAAGATTTACAGAGCTTTTCGGACTTACAAACTCAAATTCACAGCTTTTGACCATAGCGCATTTCAAGATATATTAGACCTGAGTAGAATATAGCTTGACCTTAGGAATTATATAGAAACTCTTTAGCTTCTGGCGCTACTGGAAAACTCTTCAAACAAACTTTTGAGTTCTGCCACTTTAGTTCACAGGCTCCCAGCGGAATAGTTCCTGCACAAACTATCAAACTCGTGATAGAAAGACTTAGAGCTCAGATAAGAGGGAGCTCAAAAGACAAAGACTAACCAAGACTCTAAGAATTGCCCCAAATGAGTGTCCCCGAGATTTATTTATATACTTTCTCTATACTTCAGATTGACGAAATGTGCAAGAATCATCCTAAATGGCCAATAAACTCTTTAAGTACATATTGACAATATTTTCCTTAAATGCTTTACTTTCCAATAAATTCTTTAGAATGTGGGTCAAACCGCACCAAACGTCGGAGAAGTGCTATGAGTTCTAAGGATTTGCATGAAAAACACATCATACAGAGAAGATATTAGTCATGATCACAAAACATCCCCATATTATATTGTTAGGAATAGCTTCCACCAGTTTCCCAAGCTTTTGAATAAAGCTTGCATACTATGATGGTTCATCCTTGGAATGATTGTGCAAAGATTCTCATTTTTACAAGCCATTGGAGATGATGAGTTGCATACATTGACAAGATCATGCCATCAATAATTCTTTCAGATTTAGATAGATCACAGATTTCTCTGAGTGGAATATCTTTGGCTCTGCATTCTATCTTTAAGCATGTTGGGTCCACTGCGCTTTTGTTGATGCCGAAGTCTCTCCACCAATCAGAGAGCCAAACAAGATATAATCCCCTCATATTAGTATATACACTTCCGAATTTCAATAATGTGAAATATGTCTTATTCATATTCTCTTTCCTGAGAAAATTCCACCATTCCTTTTTGTATTCACTGTGATTCATGTATGTTACAAAGAACTTCTGTGTGGGATCTTGATATGGCCAAAGAGCATAGGAGCTGGGTCTGTCAAGCGAAAAATATTGATGAAATAATCTTGTATTATTATTAAACTGTTTTCAAATCAAGTTTATATCTCTAAAGGTGTAGCATAAAGTTGAAGTAGCATCAGCTGCAACTCTGGTCGATCTGTCATAAAGCATGTCTGGAATGTTTCTAGTATAAAATGGGATTCTTTTGAGTTCTAGAACATAATTTGGTAGGAGATGAATTGGCTGCAAATTCATATCGAGAACTTCAGTTCTTCTGAGTTGCCATGTAGGTTTCCATAATTGGACATATACTTCGCAATCTTAATTGTCTAGGATATTCCTTAGTTGTTCACCTCCATTTTTCCATTTAGTAATAATGACTAGACAATGGCTTTCTACATTTGATTTTTCTTGTTTTGTTACCACATTCACTTCCACACGCTCGTTTGTTTTCATGCTCGCTTAAAGGTTTTCTCTATTGAGAAAATCAAGGATAGAATTTTCATAGCCTTTGATATGTTCAATATCAAAAACAAAATTTGCAAATAGAGCTTGCCATCTTGCAAATTTTGCTTCACTTACTTTAGTAATTTTCTTATGTAACACCTTGTTCATTGCAACAACATCAGTTCTGAGCATAATTTTTTTTATTGATGAGATAGATTTCAAACTTATTGATTGCATTAAGGGTTGCCTTTATTTATTTTTCAATTGTTACATAGTTCTTTTCATTGTCAAGTCAGGTCCCTAAAGCAAACTGTAAGATTTATTCATGTGGATTTGATCTACCTGCCTTAACTTGTTGAAAGATTGCTCCCCATCCTTGGTTACTGGCACCAGACTCAACAATTTTAAACAGTTCATCACTTGCAACATGCAGTATTAGCAAGTGCCTGACTTTATATTTTATCTTTCTCACAGCCTTAGTGTGTGCTTCAGTCCAAGGCATAAGATCCTTTTTGAGCCTGTCATTCATAATTTTTCTATCTTTAGCACAATCTTTATAAAAATGACTAACATAGTTCAAGCTTCCTAGAAAGCGCTCGAGTTGGGTCTTATCAGTTATTGTGTCTAGAAATTTTTCTGCAAATTCCACTGCGTGGATCTGAAGAGCAATTTGGCCATTTGAAATTGTGTGACCCATAAATTTGACAAAGGTTTTAAAGAGCTCCATTTTATTTTTAGAAATAACTAGACCAAACTGTTTGATGACCTTAAAAAACATCTCCAAATGCTTGAAATGTTGGTCTATGGAATCTGAGAAGACTAATATATCATCTATGTAGACAATTAGCGAGTCAAAATATGCCTTTAAACTATCATACATAACCCTTTGAAATTTTGTGAGAGCATTCTTAAGGCCGAAAGGATAACATTCCATTCATAGTGACCTGCAGGAACACTAAATGCAGTTTTGAATCTATCTTCCTCCTTTATAGCCACTTGCCAAAATACAGATTTTAAATTGAACTTTGAGAATATATTTGCATTTGTTATTCTATTGACCAGACTGAATTTGTGGGATATAGGATAAGTATCATCAGCTAGGACTGAATTTAAAGGAGTGTAGTTTGCTACCAGTCTTGGGACTCCTCGAATATGCTCAGAATGTTTATTAACATAGCATCCATGGCAATTCCATGGGATAATGGATTCTCTGATCAATCCCTTTTTGAATAATCCTTGGATTTCTTCAGAACACAATTTTTGATATTTAGCATTCATAGGTATTGCTCTGCTTCTACAAGGTTTTCCCTCATAGCTATCTTTGTATGGAAATTCAAGAAAATGTGTTTTTCTTTCCCAAAATGCAGTTGGGAGTTCTGAACATACTTGATCTTCAAATCTTTTTTGCAGTTAACTAATCCTATCTTGAATCTTTAGTTCCTTGAGCTGTTGATCAATCCTTTGGTTTCTCTTCATTTGCTAGAGTTCTTGAATCTTTTTATCTTTCTCTATAGGAGTTTGAGACATTTGAACCATTGTGGATAACTTAGGGACTGATACAAATGGGAGTACATTTTTTCTTCTTGTTGTTGTAATAAAATATCCAGATTTTCCACTTGGTAATTTTTCAGAACCATGTGGTTCAACGACAACAAAAAATGGTGTACCTAAAAGACAGGGTACTCGAATTTTTGCAAGTGAAAACTTCATATTCAAGCAGTAAGGTCCAAAACATAACTTGATTGTTTCAACTTCATATTCCATCTTTAGGGTTTGATTACCTAGCCCAATGGCCGCATTGTTATTTTTTAACCAATAGCAAGAAGGAATAGAATCTTTCTTTAGGATGTTAAAATCTGATCTTGAATCGATCAATGCTTTCAATTTAAAGATTTGACCTTGAATATTCAGCTTAATCATCACATGATATTGTTGATGTTGGATGGCCATTATTCTCATAGAATTTAAACTTTCTATAGAATTTGTTTCAAATGTACTAATGTTGCCATTTGGATTCTGAGGTATTTCTTCTAGGGAAGGCATGAATTGCAGGGCCTGGATTTGTTGCTGCAACCCTCTTATTTCTTCTCTAGCCCATGAATCAACTTTGTATCCATCCTCAATTTCTGATTCTTTTTCAATCTTTTCTAGTCTTTGCTTGATTTCTTCAACTTCCTTCTTAAGAATATTTATTTATTTTCCCAAATCATTTATAGTCAAAGGTCTCATCTTATCATTCTCGTTTTGTCTAATAAATGACTTGGTATTCCTTTCAAAAGAAACATATATGAGCAATGACTTCTTACCTGAGTTAAGTGTGGCAATTGAATATATTTATATGTCTATGAATGAGTTAAGTGTTGAATGGTTAAGTTAGAAACATGCATTATCTATCTGTGAATTTGTGCTTTTAAATGGGTGTATGCTTGACTCAATTGAGTAGTTAAAGAGTCGTAAGATGTAATCTTGCAATAATGTTGAGGGAAGATTTGTTGGAATGTTTAAGTCCTGTCTGTCTCTAAAACCCTCCCCCTTGCGGGAAATTTCGAAGTTCAAACCCTGTGGAAGGACGATGCCCCCTTCAGATCTTTCACTCATCTAACCGAGGCCTCATGCCCATGTCCTTAACCCATTTATGGCCAAAGGGATTAGCGCTTATCCCGCAAGAATTTCCAAAGGACCCATGTGACCAAGGTTTGGGAACCCCGAGCTAGGTCTGAAAGAAGCTAGACCTTTTTGCTTTGGAACTTCGGGAGTTCAGAGCTCCGGAGTGCTTCAACCCTACCATTTATAAATCGATCGAAGGAAACTGGTAGTTACGGTTACCCACCTGGTTAACCGACGCCCGGTGGTTTCCTTATCCAGGATAGTTATACTTGCCCCCATTAATCCTTGGTCTATTCGATCATCTCGAAGTAACGCGAACCATCGATCTAAAAGTAGTCAGAAGCCCCTAGACCTTTGGATCTGCATCTAAGTACTTCGACAAAGTCCCACTCCATGAGAATGAGGATGATATATCATCAAACCCCCGAACACCAAAGTTACGAATTGACGTGAACCGTCAACTGAGAATACTTGGGATCCCTCCTGTCCATTAGATCCAGACTATATCCAACACTTCGGTGAAGTTTTACTTCGGGAGGACAACGATGGCATGACCTTAAACTCTATGAATGATGAAGTTGTGAATACACGCGAACTGTAGATATCAAGACCCTTCGGGATCTTTCCTAATTGTTAGATTCAGACCATGGTTAGCTTGGGGTTGACCACTCTGGGAGCAAGGAGGAGGTCGCACCACGAACTCCCCGAACATCAAAGTTATGAAGTAATGGAGGTCGTTGATCTAGTGGTTACGTGGACGCAGCTTGACTGTGAGATTGAAGGGCTTGGAAGGATATCAGTCAGGGATGACGCAGTACAGTGATTTCATCCAGGATGGCATGGACCCACAAGTAACGTGCCATAGGTCACCTAGATTCGTGCATTTCACAGATTCCATAGGCCCATTAACGTGTGACACATGTCACCCATTGAAGGGCCACATGTCATCTTGGACTTGCCGCGTATCACACCTGGCACTCACTGCTTGGTCCATTTGGCGAGAGGAGTATGCGTGACCCACCTGCATTTTCCTTCGTATCTAGTACATTACCATGTGCGAGGGTGGACTGGCGCTAACCTCCAATCGAGGATCGACGGTCGTGTTTGAATTGGTGTGGAGATCCATGATCAGGGATGATTGCGAAGTCCCAACTAGTACGATGTTTATTTCCTTTCCCGAGTTTCGCAAAGGAAATTACTCACCCATTGGTGCAGTACTCATGGCTTTGAGAGTTCAACACTCCGAAAGGAAGTAATGTTCAAGGTGAGGGAACCTCTAAATGCAAAAGTCACGAAGCGATAGGAATCGTAGATCCAAGGATACATCAGGATCTCTCGTGACCATTAGATTTAGTACCTGAGACTTCAGGAGTTTGGCACTCCAGAAGGAAGTATGGTTCAAGGTTGGGGAGCCTCTAATCGCCGAAGTCACAAAACAATAGGAACCATAGATCTGAGGATATGTTAGGATGTCTCATGACTGTTAGATTTAGTACCCGAGACTTTGGGAGTTCAACACTCCAGAAGGAAGTATGGTTCAAGGTGAGGGAGCCTCCAAATGTCGAAGTCACGAAGAGATAGGAACCGTAGATCTAGGGATCCTTTAGGAATCTCCTCT
Organism: Picea mariana; assembly: GCA_032191745.1. Taxonomy (NCBI): domain Eukaryota; kingdom Viridiplantae; phylum Streptophyta; class Pinopsida; order Pinales; family Pinaceae; genus Picea; species Picea mariana. Next base: position 1,840 of record JASDQU010188816.1, on the reverse strand, counting down.
GACTGTTGGATCTAGACTGAATCTGGCACTTTGGTGAAGTCCTACTCTGGGAGACTGGGATGTTAGAACGTATTCTCCAAAGGGGTTGAAGGCTGAATCTACGTCTCAACCTTTCAAGAGTTTAAGAATTTGTGACTCCAGAGGACCTGCGTATAGAAAAGAAAAGGGGCATTCAACGTTGAAGGTTCGAACACTGAATTTCCCCCTAGCATGTGTATTAGAGGAGGATTAAGTATCATCATTGGTTTCAAACAGTGGATGGACTTCCACCATGGACGTAGGAGCTTGAGGAGGGTGTGAATGAGATGGATCCATGTGGACTCCACGTGGCCTTCAACTAATGAATGCCCAAAGAATTTCGGGAGGCCATAACTTGTAAACCAAAGGTCATATTTGAGCCTAGTAGTAGACGATAGAACGCTATGGGTGAGTAGAAGAAGATGCATACCTCAGACAGAGGATTTGAGATATTAAGAAAAGAAAAATTTATGATGCCCAGTCCCTTAAAGGAGTATTTAGGGTGTCTTACAAAGTGGTATCAGAGCATGGAAACAACACTTGGCCTGCTTGAGCTCATGCCCGAGTCGCATAAAAATATCATTAAAGAACTTTAAGGGGTAACACCCTACCTTCCCCCCTTCTATAAGAAACTTGTCTAAACCTCTACTGAAGAGAGGAATGAAACCTTCTACTGTTGATAGATGTTTTGGAAATCTGCACTGAATATTGCTAATTTTCCAAATAAAGAAGCTGACTTCATTTTGCAATGATATGTGTTGTTCATAAATAAATAGATCATTAAATAATAGAAAATGTTTTATCGACACTCAAGCAGTCAATAAACAATAGGAAAAATACAACGTAAAGGATGGTGACACACCATGAGTTGGGGGAAAACTTCCACAATAGAGAGGAAGAATCTAATGAAAGGAGGGCGGTGGAAAACCCTCCAGATTTGGTCGAAACTATAAGAAGCCCCATGGCATAATTATTGGGTTTTAACGCTGATAACGAAAGGCTAATAAAGGAACATGGAAAGAAAATTGAAATTAATGCAGTCTTACTGCAAAGTCTATCAGATATACAAAGGCAACTACAACATGGACCAACAACTAGTCAAGTGGATAGACACCATACGAAGAAAACCGAGAGTCCACCCAATATATGAAAGCACAACCCTGAAAGTGGCCACACCAGAAGGAGCACCTCAAAGAAGGTCGAACATGGAGCCAAGAGACACTCAATGGAATATTTCTTTGGTGAGGACAGTGACAACTCCAAGGAATCTAGAGATATGGAGACTCTCTAATGCAGGAGCATAGGCTCATGAAAATGAAGTCACCCATGACTTCATCAAAGTTGAGAGAATTCAAAGAGACCTAGGGTCTCACACTTGTATAATTTGTTATTTTGTGGAAAATTTGAATAATGGACAAGGATTCTAGATCCTTTCCACTTGTAAAAAGATAAGATAGGGTTTGTTAATGGTTAGTGAGTCACTGATGACTCGTAGGGGTCAGTTGAGTTTATTAAGGAATCTGTTCCTTAATCATAGGATCTGAAAACATATTTTTTCCATTGTAAATAAATACAAGTCCTAAGTGTTGTGTTAGGCAGCTAGGTTCTCTTAGAAGTTTAGCTCACAGAGTTATAGGAGATCGAAGAGGAGGAAGCTTGAATGTAAATGAAAAGGAGAAGCTCAGAATCTAATTCCTGGAGCATACGCAGAGACTCATTGCTCTGTTTTGTAAAATATCTATTGGGGAAATTCAAGTTTGTAAAGAAGGTTTTACTACTCTGTGGAATTCAATCTCAGTATAGGTGATCATTCTATCCATCT
>JASDQU010188814.1:6959-20365 GCA_032191745.1 Picea mariana | reverse complement strand
TACCCCCTTCTTGTTACATGTTTAATTATGATTATTATTTTTTAACCACATGTGTTACTTAGACCTAGATTTTAATTTCACTAGGTTGGGCGACATTTTTATTAGGGAAATTGTTTTTAAATCTTACTTATCATATCATTTGTTTTAAGGCCAACTAGGTTTATTCACTTACCCATTGAAATCGCAATGTGCCCTTCAGGATGCACTAGGTGATCCAAGGGTGTCACTCGCCTTTTCCCGTTTTCCTTGCTCGACATGCCCTTCAGGATGCACTACGTGCTCCAAGGGTGCCACTCACCTCTTTCTGCTTTCCTTGCGTGAAGTTCCCTTTAGGACGCACTACGTGCTCCAAGGGTTCCACTCGCCTCTTAACTGACTTAGTAGACATAAAAAAAAACCTGGAGTCAATACTTTGCCAGGTGATCTTGTGGGAGACTAAAGGCCTCTAAGGAATAAGGCCCCTATTTTATTACGTGCCCCTTCAAATCATCGTGAGCGACTGTTAGAGTCTGCCTCATGGCATCGTGGTTCTTCTCGAACTAGGTAATTGTTAACCTATAGCTCGAGCCACGGCAAGAGTTCTATTAGGCTGTGGTAGGGTTGTTGTCCACACCTCTCCCTCAAATCCTCTGGTTGTCATGCGTGACCCCTCTACTCCACAATGTGATTCTGGTGAGAAAGTTGTCGTCAGCCTACATCATCAACGAATCATGTCAACAATAATAATAAATCATCATAACATCTAATAAGATGTACATATGTCATATCAACAACAATCAAACCCCAATAGTCCACTCCCTGACTCGATCCGGAGTCCAAGGGGTTTCATCGATGCCTCTGCATCCTTGAGGTCCAAAGTCCTGTACACTCAGGAGAACCTAGTCAATAGCACCTGTCTATGTTAATAAAACAAAATAGCATATCATCATATCCATAATGCCTCATAATCATAATCAAACAGCCAATAGTATAATAATTTGGATCATTTGCAAGCAAGTTTCCTCAAAGAATAAGTTCGCTCAGTGCGCGCAAGAGCGGGATGTTACATACACCCCCTCTTGGTATAAACTTCGTCTTGAAGTTTCACAGTACATAAGTGCTGAAATAAAGTGTATCACAGTATCACAAGTCTATCTATCAAACAAAAATGGACACTGTTGGCACATATCATATGCGTCCTCCTAGGTCATCGAGTGTGGACTATAGTTGTCCCACTGGACCTTGACCTAATCTACGATTCAACGTCGTAGCTATCGAATGCGATGGTCCAGGATGCGGATTGGCTCTACCGTGAGCGCATGCTCATCAGATACTTGCAAGGAACTCATGTCAATAACATGTGTAGGATCACTAATATAATGTCTCAAAACAGAGACGTGAAAAACATCGTGCATAAGCCTCAAGGATCAAGAAAGGCTAGTCAATAGGCCACGACCCCTTCCTTTCCACAATCCTGTAAGATCCCACGAAACTAGGAGATATTTCAACATCCTTTCCACACTTGATCAAACTCTTATGCGGTTTCACCCGCAAGAATACTCAATCACCAACATTGTAACTACAGTGGACACGATGCGCATCAACATAACTCCTCTGTCGATCCTGTGCTTCCTTAATCCTTGGTCTTATTTTTTTCATTTGATATTCCATTTCTTAGATCGCTTCCGGTCCCACCAGGACCCTATCCTCAAGCCAATCCCAACTCAAAGGCGTCCAACATGGTCGCCCGTAAAGAAACTCGAAAGGCACCATCTTAATGGTTCTTTGATAACTGTCGTTATATGCAAATTATACTAGTGGAAAGAACTCTACCCAATGCTTCAGTTAGTCCATAACATACATACGCAACATGTCATCCAAAATTTGGTGTGTTCCTTCGATCTATCTGTCTGTCTCTGGGTGGTACGCGATACTAAAGTTAAGTTGGGTTCCCAAGGCCTCTTGGAAACTAGTCCAAAATCATCCTGTAAACATCGATCCTTGATCGGAGATAATCCTCTTAGGCACGCCATGCAGCCTCACAATATCACTGATAAAAACTCTAGCTATGTCAGGTGCCAGATACATCGTACGCACAGGAATAAAATGAACACTCTTCGTTAGAGTGTCAACTATCACAAAAATCAAGTCATGTCTCCTTGCTGTCAGTGAAAGTCCAACAATGAAATATATCGAAATGACCTCCCATTTCAACTCCGGAATAGTGTGTGGCTGTAGTAATCCTGTTGGATGTCTATGTTCAGCCTTCACTTGCTGTCATTCTATACATTTTTCCACGTAGTTGACTATGTCTACCTTCATTCCTTTCCAGAAGAATAAGGGTTTAAGGCTTGCCATCATCTTCGTGACTCCTGGGTGAGCCATGTTTAGGATCAAACTCCTCAACTCGTCGTTGAGCGGTACGTAAATTCGATTTTTAAATATCAATAATCCCTCGTCATCAACATAAATCCTTCAATCTTGGTACCATCTTTGTGTTATGTCTGATAAAATCCTTGACCTCTTTGTACCAGTGATCGTCGCGTTGTAAAGTTAGAATCTTTTCACGTAGATTCGTCTGAAGAGGCATCACCAAAAATATGCGTGGTCTATGACTCAATGCATCAACCCCTCTATTCATTGTTCCCTTTATGTAAGTAATCTCGAAATCGTACTCTCTAAGAAATTTCAACCAACGTCATTGTCGTGCATTCAAGTTGTTTTGTGTAAAGATGTGATGTACTCCATAGTGATCCGTTTTTAGTTTGAATTTTCATCCAGTAAGGTAGTGTCTCCAAACTCTCAAGGAATAAACAAAGGCTAACAACTCCAAATCATGTGTTTCATAGTTCTCCTCATGCCTTCTCAACTTTCCCGAGATGTAAGCGATCACTCAACCATCTTACATCAAGACTTCACCTAAGCCTTCCTTGGATACGTCAAAGCATACCAAGAAGTTTGTGTCCATGTCAAGGACCTTCAATATCGGTGTTGTTGTCAACTGCTCCTTGAGCCTCCAAAATGCCTCTGCGCATTACTCGGTCCCAACAAACTTCTTGTTCTTCTTCTACAATTCAGTAATCAGATTTTCTATCTTTGAAAAACCCTCGATGAACCATCGATAATATCCCACTAAACCCATGAAGCTATGCACTTCCAGGACATTCGTCGGCGCAATCCATTCCATAATAGCCTTGACCTTTGTTGGATTCATGGCGATACCTTCGTCTGAGATGACATGCCCTAAGTAGTGAATCTTCAATTGATAAAACAACCATTTAGACAATTTCCCATACAATTGTTTCTCTCGCAGACACTGTAGTACCAAGTGCAAGTGCTCATCATGCTCCTCCATCATCCGAGAGTAAATCAAAATGTCGTCAAGGAATACTTAAATGAACTTTGAAGGATCAGATCATGTCANCAATAATTTTATCATTTTCTTTTATTTATGCAAACATAATTTTGACACAATATTTTATCGTGGAACCCAATTAGGAAAAACCATAAACGCTTTTCTATCAACTGCAAAAAAAAAATTACATGTTACATAGAAGGAAGATATTCTTCCTTTTCGATCAGCACCAACTGATCAAGATGCACCCACATCGTTGTTCACCAGCACCAACTGGTAGGAGGCTACAACCCCCTGTTTAGTCAGCTACAACTGACAAGGAAGCACCAACTCCCTCTGCAGGCACCAACCTGCCCATTCACCACCCAACCACCCTTATTTTCTGAATCTGGAAAAAAAAATTATATCAAGTCTTTACTGCATATTTCTCTGCTCCTGTGATTTAATATATCTTCTTATTCGAACTACATAGACACTTTCTTCTCACCACTCTTTCTCGTTTATATATTCTTCAAAACGGCGTGATTGTTATACACTATATCTCTTTATTTGGACCATCACACCTCTTTGTTTAGCTTAACCATAATCATTGTTTTAACATTTGTATCATGAAGGCTTTTTCATAAATTAATCACAGTTATGGATCAATTTCGTCCTTTTAACTCGATCCCAAATCTATGCATTTATTTGCAGAAACTAAGTTCTGCAGAGGTGCTTCCTTCAAACCATTACATGTGACTGAGTGATACAAAACCACAGCCTTATCAATTTATCGATGTATTATATCCTTCCTTTTTAATCTCTTATTCCATATGAGCAATGGTGATGACTAGACGCTAGGCCAAACGAGTGCTTGAGTGCTTATCAAATCAATGATCATGATTTAATCCCCTGATGAGATGGACGACAGTCAGAACTTCGGGACTTCAGGATTTCATCTTTTCAAATTCTCTAATAAGATTTCGTCGAACGGATCGGACGATTCACTTTTATTTCGCATAACCATATCAATGGTCATGTTCGATCCTTAAACTTATCCTTTCATTGCTTAATCCGACGGTTGGGACTTAATCAAGCATTTAGATGGATGGCCACCATTTACTCTGAGACTTCAGCTATTCTACTTACACTATCCTTCCACTGTAATATGATCAACGATTGAGAATACACCTGAAATGATCTTCAGATTGGACGACTCATGTCCACTTCAGGACTTCAACATTCGGGACTTCGGGACTTCAAGCATCTGCTGGTGGTGAAACTCCTGAAGTAAAACTCTCGGATTGACATAACTTTCTTACATCACTTGATGATGTGGCATGAGGCGAGTGTCTGTCACGTGTCACTCTGATTCTTGATTTTCACGTACCTGAAATGTCGACTTGACACTTGTCAGTATCTGACTGTACCACATGTCCTTACTTACGTGGTCTATCAACGTGGTTTGTCACATGTCCTTGTTGACATGGTTTGCTGACGTAGATCTCTCGATGTGACACATATTCATCTCCTTGATCCAACAGTCATAATAGCATTCGAAGGGTATCTCAAATCGACGGTTGAGAGTGACTTCGGAATTTTGGATTTCGGAACTTCGGGTACTTCGATATCTCGATTTCACAAATCTTTCGAAGTGATATTCCCAAAGCGTAACCTCCTCATATCTTTATACATGAAGTGAATTATGTTTGTTTGATCAAGATCTTATATCGACGGGTTGATCTGTCTATGATGTTGCTTTGCCTTGGTTTAAGTCTAACGGCCCTCCATATTTGCTTATTCCATCCTTCCACTTAAAGTTATCCAATGACTGATGGATATTCGGATAATCGAATTATCAATCATTTTGCCCCGCTTATCCTATCCTTACATTGAAGGTGATCCAACGGTTGTGAATACTCTTGAATCAGATTAACGATCAAGGATGATTTCGGAACCACAACTTGTGAGTGATTTAACTCATCACCCAAACTCTGCAATTTGAAGTTGTGCATTTTTGGTGAGTCAACCACAATCGTCGATCTTCGAAGCTATAAGATCTGATGGTCCTGACTGATTGCGGGATTGGAAATAGCATGATATTTATTTCTCCTTTCAATCTCCGCAATCTATTCCTTTCGTTGATCTCGCAATTGTGCATCTGACGGTCACGATTCAATCTGACTTAATCTGATCTTTTTTTGGATCAACCACATTCGTCAATATTTGATTTTATGAGATCTGACGATCTAGACCGATTGCAGGATTATAACTAGCGATTTGTTTAATTCTTCTTTTTCTCTCCGCAATTCATCACACCATCTCTTCTAATCTTTGATCTTTATTCGCTAACCCTCCTGAGCTTTTATCTCTGCACATCATCCAACTGTTTGACATCAACCATAATACTATTGATATCAATGACAATTCGTCATACCAACTTATCATCACATCAATGACACTATGTCCAACAAACTTTTCCAAGTAGTCACCTAACACCCCGTTCATCAAACTCATAAATACCCCAGGGGCGTTTGTCAATCCAAAAGGTAAAATAATAAACTCGTAATGTCCAAACCTTGTCTTAAAGGCGATCTTAGGGATGTCATCTTCCTTGATCCGTAACTGGTGATACCTTGATCTCAAGTCGATCTTTGAAAACACCGTCGCGCCTTTCATCTGATCGAACAACTTATCAATCCTTGGCAACAGGTATTGATTCTTGATCGTTGCCTTGTTCATTTGATGATAGTCAATGTAGAGTCTCCACGACCCATCCTTCTTCCGTATGAAGATAACCGGCACACCCCATGGTGATACACTTGGACGTATAAGTCCCAGGTCCAACAACTCCTTCAGTTGCATTCTCAACTCCTGTAACTCTGCGATCAACATCCCATAAGGCGTTCTGCTATCGGTTTAGCCCCCGGTCTTAGTTCGATGGTAAATTCCAATTCCCCCTCTGGAGGCATTCCAGGTAACTCTTTAGGGAAGACTTTCGCAAACTCTCTCACCACTGGAAGGTGTTATAGACCTTGCGCTACTCCCTTCTCATTTAACGCAAGGATCGAATAAATCTTACATCCCTTACACATGCTCTTTTGTAGCTGCAAGGAAGAGATGAACCTCAAGGAAAATCCCTGGTTCCAACCTACAATCACGCGTCTTTTTCCCTCATCATCAACCAAGCTCAACCATTTCATCTTATAGTTGAGTATCACCTCATGCGATTCCAACCAGTCCATACCGATCACGACGTCATAAGATCCTAATATCGTGACATACAGGTTGGCCCTGGTGACAACTCTCCTATGTTAAGGCTACAACCCATAACCTTCCCTCCAACCTTTTGTTTGGCTCCAGAAGCCATTCTACAAGGATAAAATCATCATGTTCGGCTGCCTTTACCTTAATCCTTTTTAGTGTTGCACCTCAAATGAAACTCTCGGTAGCACCAGGATCTATCAAAATACTAAGGGTTTGGTCAATGATGGTACCTGACGTCTCGAGCATAGTGGATTGGTGCTCTTCCTGGCGGTTACTAACTGCTACAAGAATCTGATGGGCCTTGCCCAAAACTCCCACGGTAGTGGGTCCAACTGATCCAGATGCTTCGTTCCTCTCCACTGGGCAATCATGCTAGTAATGTGGCTCCCCACATTCCAACACTCTTTCTTCGATCCAGTACCCCTGGTACCCGAAGTAGAAGCTGGATCCTATGACTGAGGCCAACACGAACTTGTTTCCCTTAAGTTTCTTGGTAAAAGGTGTGGAGCATACTAAAGCAGCTCCAAAAATGGGCCTCGTACTAGGGCACCGTACGACCGCCCTGTCGCAAATCGTTGAACTCGTTGAGATAATGCTCAACAAATCCCTCAGAAATACCTCTCCTAGAACCGTTCCTCGAACAATTCCAATGACACATCTTCAACGGCCATGTTCAATTGCAGCAGGAGCGTCTTCCATCATAGAAGGGAACTCCCCTTCAATTGAAAGATTGCCATGTGGACCTTCATGTTAGAGTTATAGTCGCGAAGTGCAAAGCACATCGCCATATTCTCCAACCATGCCTCAGTGACTGCGTCGTCCGGGGCACCAAAGAAATCAGGAAATTTGACCTTCTCAAGTTCGCGGTGAATGCTACCAGTACCGAACAGAGCACACGGTGGACCTCAGGGGGTGTCCGGGCCCTGGCCTTATCTTTATCCCAATGGATGATCAATGCCTCAAACATCTGTTGAAGAGACCTCCTCAACCCAACCACATCACTAACAACTATATGTTCCTTCCCGACAACCTATTCGTCTCCCTAGGGGTTAGACCCCTCGAGCGTGGATGTTACTGGAGGCCTCGCACCTCCTCCCCTAGCACCCCGTCGTCTACCTCCGTGACATCCTCTAATCGAGATCACTGCATGGACACTTTTAAAGTTTCAATTAGCACTAGGATAATAATCAAGGTTTTACTACAGTGGAAAGCATGGCGATCCATGGCCGCAGGGTTGAACCCGCTATGATACCATATGTAACGACCCCATCGTTACGACTATAAGCGACGCAAGCAAGTGCAAAAAAAAAAAAAATAGGCTTGAAGGCAATGATGACAACAGTTAAACAACACAACTTGATGATGAACACAACTTACGCATTCAGACAACAAACCATAATGACTAATCATACTAGCATAACAGGCAATTGGATGAAACATGTGATAATTAAAAGACAGATAAAAATGATTACCCACCCAACATAAGAAAGACAACGCCTACCAGCTGAAGGACAACATCAACAACCCGACCCCACGGCTTCGACGACTAGTAACTAGAACCTTTTCGACGTGCGAGAGATAGTCACCACAAAGGTTACCAAACAAGCACCACGATAAACAATACAGTCAACAACCACCTCAGGAGGTGCACGATCCTAAGCCAGGTTTCATATCCACTTATCGCTCAACGCACGCAACCACCCATTCATAATGGATCACATCACCGCATTGCAACTGGTGCTCCAGGAACCCTCCAGGAACCCACTTGCAACTAAAACTTCAACCTTCTATCCAACATAAAATCCAAGGTTCCTTAAATCTAATTGCCTCTAACACACAAAATGCGACGTCTTACAACGAAGTAGCTCTAAACAATCAAGCAATCAGGGATGCAAGGTGACCATTTGTTACAATTTAAATGAGCAACCACTAGGTATTTCATTAGCAAGATATCCCCCGATTAGATCGGACAATTGGGTTGTCGAGCTTGAAGCTATAATGATTATCAGAACAAGTTTTAAAAACAAAAACACACCCTAGCATTGGAACGAGCTACCATGAATTAACTATAAATAATTCTTCTTGGCCCAATTCGAATTAGACTAACTTTTTATTGACAATAAATTATATCTTCCATGAAGACATTATGTTAATCATACCGATATCTCTTTTTTAGATTCGACGCAGTAAAAATTGATAGATGCATATTATACAACAAGATTCTAAATTCTATGAATTTGTTTTTATTTCCAAACTAATTTTTGACAATCCTACACCATTAATACAAGATTAATCTATCAATCTATAATCAATTAGAGTAATGATAATTAATTTCAAGGCAATAAATTCTCTGCCAACAGAATCTTCGTCTAACAATAGTCGTTTTTTATTAACCAGTCTCACTCATACGTCTATTGTAGAAACTAAAGATAAATAGATAGATAAACCTATTGATAACATTGGGTATGTACGGGGTGAATCGCCTAGCAAATTGTGGTTCAACCAGGACATGGATATCTACCAAAAATTGTTGTTTATTAACAGGAAATCATTAACTATTGTATCGTTGACCCATAAAAAGGAATAACAATAAAACATGAAATTAGCAAGGGATTAATATATACGATTTGATGTCCAAGTAAGGGATTAAACAAATATATTTTTGTCTAGATAATTTATGGCTATCCATTAATGAGAACGTTGTCTAACAAAATGAGATGGTTTTCCATTGAATATTTACTATATGAATTAGTGGTCTAATGAATAATTACTGTCATACAACAATGAAAATCAAATGTATATAATCGCTCTCATTCAAAGTACGAATTTGTTGTCTATAGAATACTTACTGTATTAATCGTTGAGGTTAAAACGTAGGGATTTTTCAGATTAATAACGCAGGAATTGACATAATAAAAGGGCTATCCACTGATGATTATAATGATAGCGTTGGGTGTTATATGATGTGTTTTCAACAATATTTAAAAGTGCATGTATAATGTTGTCTAACCTAAACATAGAGAGACTGTTGTCTATCCATTAAACAATCGCAGAGTCAAAGTATGTGATAAATGTTGAGTTAAATAATGGTAACCGTTGAGTTAAAACATGATCATTGCGAAGTGAAAAACTGGGCAAAATTTGTTGTGTAGAAGGATGAAATTGCTGCCATTTACAAAGTAAATACACCTCCCCACTTACACAGTGGAAATACTACCAATGCATAGCAAAATCGTTGCCATTTACACAGCAAATATGCCCCCCACTTACATAGTAGAAACACCTCCCAATCACAGCAAAAACGCTACCCTTTGCATGGTAAACACGCCCCCACTTAAACAGTAGAAACACCACTGTTTGCATAGCAAAATTGTTGCCATTTACACAATAAATACGCCCCCCACTTACACGGTAAATACATAGGCATTCAAGTATAATTTCCGCTATTATTAAAGGCGTCATTTATTGCTATTCAAGTGTAAAAACGCAGGAAATATATAAATCAAAACGTTTTCATTCACATATTGATAACGTTGAGATTTTAACAATCAAGAGCTGGGAACTGTCATTAAAATCGCATAGAATAAAATGCCATCCAAAAACAAAAATGTGATATTAAAAAGATAGAGAGTATTAAGCTATTCGCAAAGAGAAATGATAAACAATACGTAGAGATACTCAATCACAAGAAGGAGCAAGGACAATCATTCAGCCATGAATCAATCAAACGTAGATATAAGTAAGGAGTAGACAGTTGGGCAGAAAATTATCCTTTGCTCATCATCCATGCACAGAAAAGCAAGGAATTAGAATATATAGGTCTATAAACACCTAAGTGACGACCGTCGATTCGGCTCCTGGCCAACTGCTCAGGCATGGACTGAATACCTAGGGATAAGGGTGGAAGATAAGCACAATATCTTCATAATAATCAATAAAACCCACACAAATAAGTTATTGAAATCAGAGGTTGGTTTCGCCAAGGGAAATCCATTCAGAAAACAACAAATAGGGGATTACAATACCGTAGGAAAGTAGGTGCAAGATAGCGCATGGAAATGAACTTTTAAATCGAGCTCAGAGAAATATCATGAGTAAATTTAATTTCATTGCAAGTAACAATTAAACTGGCGTACCTTAGCCAAACGCGACTTCTCTGTAGTTTAAGTCCCGTGTGCGCTCCATCCAGCCTCCTCTTGCTGATCGATGTGACCTCACTGGTACCTCCTAGCCAACGCAAGGGGTACTCTTCTTCCCCCTGAGTCCCCCGAGCTGCAAACGAACCATGGACACTATACCAGAGAACATCTAAAACCCATCTCACCTCGCAAGGTCGAGCTACCACTCCTTACCTGAGCTAGGTATCCCAACTCCCACAAGATAAGTTCAGTCAAGAAAAAAATTCGGCAGCGTAACGTTATGCATGAACATTGGATCTATACTCTTCCTCCTCCATCCTTTTTATATAGTTTTTAAGTGCTTTCTTTCCCAAATTCCAATTTAATTTATTTTCCATTAATTTAATCAGAAAAACCTCCCCCATACACATGTCACCCATCCCCCTAGTTGCACCAGAAATTAATTTCATTAATTATTCAATTATTCCTTTTCCCTCACCCACCAAAAATCATTCCTAAAAACGCTCCTTGGTGTCCCAATATTCCTTACACATATTAAATGACTTATGCCTTTACTAAATTCCTAGTTTAGTTTATAATTAGAAAGTTCTTAAAGGAAAGATTCCTTACTAAGTTAGACATTCATCTTTTTCCTTACGTTTCCCTTTTTCTTTATGTTTCCCTTTTTTCCTTTAGTTTCCTATTTCTTTTAAGTTTCCCTCTTTTCCCTTTTTAACTAAAACTCAAATTAGCAAGTGTAGAAAAACAACCATTTACCCCTTTTCTTTTTAATTAAAAATTAAATTAGCATATGTAGATAATACAATCATTTCCCTTTTAAAATTTTAATCCCCCATTGTAATTTGATTTTAATAATTTAATTGAATTTCTTACCCCCTTCTTGTTACATGTTTAATTATGATTATTATTGTTTGACCACATGTGTTACTTAGACCTAGATTTTAATTTCACTAGGTTGGGCGACATTTTTATTACGAAAATTGCTTTTAAATCTTACTTATCACATCATTCATTTTAAGGTCGACTAGGTTTATTCACTTACTCATTTAAATCAAGACGTGCCCTTCAGGACACACTAGGTGCTCCAAGGGTGTCACTCGCCTTTTTTCATTTTCCTTGCGCGACGTTCCCTTCATCATGCACTACGTTCTCTAAGGGTGCCACTCACCTCTTTTCATTTTCCTTGCGCGACGTGCCCTTGAGGATGCACTACGTGCTCCAAGGGTGCCACTCGCCTCTTGATTGACTTGGTAGACATCAAAAACCCCTGGAGTCAATACTCTGCCAGGTGATCTTGTGGGAGACTAAGGGCCTCTAAGGAATAAGGCCCCTGCCTTATTGCACGCCCCTTAGAATCATCGTGAGCGACTATCGCAGTCTTCCCTCACGGCATCGTGGGTATTCTTGAACTAGGTAATCATTAACCTATAGTTTGAGCCACGTCGGGAGTGCTAGTAGGCTATGGCAGGGATGTTTTCCACACCTCTCCCTCAAAGTCTTTGGTTGTCGTGCATGACCCCTCTACTCCACATGTGAGTCTAGTTGACAATTTATCGTTAGCCTACATCATCAACGAATCATTTCAACAATAATAATCAATCATCATAACATTTAATCAGATGTACATATGTCATATCAACAACAATCAAACCCCAATATTCCACTCCCCGACTCAATCTGGAGTCCAAGGGGTTTCATCGATGCCTCTGCATTGTAAATTCTAACCTTGTACAATATCTACTGCAAACTGATATTCATAAAAGAACAGAAAAAGATACAATGGCAAATACAAACATTACACAGAGATTTTTCACCTGGAAACCCAAACCGGGAAAACCAGCATATATTATATTGATACATTGCTTTACACTGTTTACAATACAATATGCATATAGGAGCCAGCGGCATCCAAAACCCTAACCCAATGACTTGGATTAGTCCAAAACCCTAATTCCTTAACCGGAAATAGAAAACCATCGGCAAAAACCATGTGCCGNGTCGGCCCGGCGAAAATATGTCGGCCAGAAACCGGCGAAAATATGTCGGCCCAAAAAAAAAATTTCGGGGGCGCTGCCCCCCTCTTACCCCCCTGCGCGCTCAGCGCAGGCGCTCAGACACTACTACTCGTGAAAAGAATATAACACATACCCAACATGCATCCTCGAGGTCCAAAGTCCTGCACACTCAGGAGAACCTAGTCAATATCACATGTCTATGTTAATAGAACAAAATAACATATCATCATATCCATAATGCCTCATAATCATAATCAAACGGCCAATAGTATAATAATCCGAATCACTTGCAAGCAAGTGTCCTCAAAGAATAAGTTTGCTCAGTGCGTGCAAGAGCGGGATGTTACACTCTAGAGGAAGTTTGACATTGTATTCAACTATTTACATTGATGATGAGGAGATAAATTAAGGAATTGATATTGTAATCAAAACCCTATACAAAGTAGAATTGCAGAGGAAGACGTTAGATGACCCAATGAAAGAAGATGAGCTAGGAGATCCAATAAAAAATATGGGTTTAGCTTCTATAGTTGAAGAAGCATTAAGTAAATAAGATGAAGCAAAGAAATCACTTCTTGAGAAATCAATTATTCCAATAAATCATATCTCATCTTCAAGTGATTCCACACATAAAAGTATTGGTAGAATTATCTTGGGAAGTGAAGTTTCAAG
>JASDQU010188813.1:0-10509 GCA_032191745.1 Picea mariana | reverse complement strand
AATTACAATTAACTTTAAAGTTTGAACTAAGCGTCAAAGGAAAGGGGCCAGGCCTTTGACCCAACACCTGACTACTTGTTTAGCCCATATGACCCTAGCCTCTGCCAGTATAGGGGCTTGTTCTTCCATTTTAAAAACTCCCGCCATAAATAACCATTTCGCCATTTTAGTAGAGCGCACCCGCCATATTTAGCAAAACTACCAAACAATATGCCAAATAAAGCGGAGTCCACAGGATTCGATCCCAGGACCTCTACTAAATAAGAGTCTAAATTTATCTCCGCCCACCAATGCGCCAACCACTTCCTTTATTTCATAACTTCTAGAAACTTGTATAAGAAGGGCCCTCTATCAGTGCATTCGGAAGACAAGAGCATGAGAGGCAGACCAGGGGCGTCCGTAAGGTACAAATCTATATGGATTTTTGCATAGTTTTCAAGAATTGGTATGGATTTCGAGATCTATCAGTCATTTATTGCAGGAGCAGTGGCATGCAAATCGAGGCAAGGGTGCCTCTTGGGCCAAAAAGTGTCTGACTTGGATCGAGGTGTGGAGACAGTCATTTTTAGGTAAAACGACACCACAAACGCAGTGGTGGTGTTAGTTTTTTGATATGAGAAAATCTTCTGTAGCTTAGCTCTAGAATGAGGTATACTTATGTATTTTGCCCAATTCTTTTGTGGAGTTTATAAAAATACCCACCCATTTGAGAGCAGGACCTGGAGACGTAGTTCACCAGGGACGAACTCCGTTATCAAGTTCTTTGTGTTCATATTGCAAGATTATGTCTCTTTCGTTTTGAGATTTTCCTTATTTATGGTGTAGTTTAGTTTATGCTCATTTAATACAATTCTTTAATAAGTCACATGACGAAAAGATTCCGGATCAGGAACACATGCTATGTCCTGTATTTCCTCCCGTGTCCTTAGACACTGTTCAACAATTATCCTTACTCCCACAATAATTGACACCTTCACAGGTTTTCAATCCTGCATGTTGAAACGTTTTAATATTGTTTCAATATACTTTTTTTGGTTCAACCAAAGATTTCTAGCTGCTCGATCTCTCTTAATCTCCATTCCCAGAATGAAGTTCGCTGCACCAAGATCCTTCATGTCAAACTTGGAGGATAACTTCTTCTTCACCTCCTTTATTGCATCCATGTTGTTTCCAATCAACAACATGTTGTTGACATACAATGCTACATATATGAAACGCCCACCTTCGTCTTTGGAGTACATGCAGTGATCAACTTTACTTCTCACAAACCCCAAACTAAGGATGTATGTTTCGAAATTGGTACCACATCCTTAGTGATTGTTTTAGACCATAAAGGGATCTTTTCAGTTTGCACACCAAATATTTATTTCCCTTTACTACTAATCCTTCGGTTGTTTCATGTATATTTCCTCTTCCAGGTCCCCATGTAGGAACGTTGTCTTCACATCCATATGTTCTATTTCTAGATCAAATGTTGCATCTAGAGAAATTAGTACTCTAATGGAAATTGATTTTGTGACAGGGGAAAAAATCTCACCGAAGTCGACTCCTTTGACTTGGGAATATCCTTCCACTACTAGTCAAGCTTTGGATTTATCGACTTGACTTGCTGCTTTCATTTTCTTCTTGAATACCCATTTTCTACTGACATGATTTCTTCCACTAGGTAATTTGACTATGTCCCATGTCTCATTTTTATGGAAGGGTTCCATATATTCGACGATGGCGTCCTTCTAGAGTTTTCCCTCTGCTGGGTCAACTGTCTCCCTGATCGACTTGGGCTCATCGTCGATGGAAGTTAACACAAATGAGGAACAGAAGTTGGGCAGACGATACCTTTTGACTAGTTTTATTACTTGTTTTGACCTCCTTACGATCGATGTCGGTTGTTCCACCTCTCCTTCTGATTCATTCGACTCATCTGAATCATCTTCTTGATTCCTTAGTTCAAACCGCACCTTCTATAAATTATTCTCGTTCTAAACAATTCCTTTAGGATCAGATTTACTTGCGACTTATCTGAATACTACATCTGGAATGTACACTATTTTCATTGATGTAGGATCCCATAGTTTATATCCTTTCATTCCTTCTTTGTATCCAATGAAAATACACTTGATTGCCTTCTTTTCCAGCTTGCTCCTCTTTTCCTTGGGAACATGCACAAATGCATCACAACCAAATACTTTGAGATGTGAAATTGAAGGCTTCTTTCCCGAGCATACCTCATGTGGAGTCATGTCGACTAGTGCCGATGAAGGAGACATATTCAATAGATATTTTGTAGTGTCGACTGCCTCCTCTCATAATTCTTGTGCGAGCCGAACACCACTGAGCCTACTCCTTGCCCTGTCCAACAATGTTTTGTTCATTCTCTCAGCAACTCCATTTTGTTTTGGGGTATATGGTATGGTATTTTTGTGTGCTATGCCACAATGCTTGTAGAACTGATCAAGTTCTTTTCCACATAATTCACTACCGTTTCCAATTCTCATCACCTTAATCTTCTTATCTGTCTATTTTTCTACAAGATATTTAAACTCTTTGAATTTCTTAAAAACCTATTATTTATTCCTAAGTAAATATATCCATGTATTCTTGGAAAAATCATCTATGAAGAAAACATAATAAAGGGATCCACCAAGTGAAGACACTGAAACAGGGATAAACACATCACTATGAACCAACTCTAGAATCTCATTTTCCCTTATCGCTCCAGTTGGGAACCTCACCCGACTTCGTTTTCCATATATACAATGTTCACAAAAGTCAACTTCTAAATGACATTCAGGAAAATCTTCAACCATACCTTTGTTATGCATAACTCAAAGTACTTTTTCTCCTATGTGTCCCATCCTCTCGTGCCATAGCATGGTCGGGTCAAATTTATGATGACTTATCGAGTGGGTTTGAATTGACTTAGCTTGATTTGATTTGAGTCGAGTCGAAATTGAGTCAACTTCAGGAACATCGATGATGTTGCATCTAGTTAAGTCGAAAATCCCTAGTAACTTATATAGGGTTCCAATCCGAACTCCTTTCATTAAGACCTTCACACCTCTGACCATATTGCATGAATCCTTTTGAAATAGAGTGTGCACCCCTGCATCACTCATCTTGCTGGAAAAATATCATGTTTCTTTCCAAACTCAGAATGTGTAGTACACCTGGAATGGTTCTACTCCTCCCATCCTACAATATCATTTGAACTCTTCCTCATCCAACAATTTTGGTTGTCGAGTCATCCCCCAAGATATGTCTCCTCCTTCATATTATTCATATTCGCAGAACCATTCTCTATGTGGTGCCATTTAATAGGATTCTCCTAAGTTGATCAACTAAACATATTGATCTGACTATGTATTGGTCAATGCTAGGTACACATAGCCTCCCTTATCCAGAGTTGTCTTTCTCTCATTCCACTGCTTCTTATCGGATCCTGTACTAACTTCCACTGCCTTCAACTTGTAGTCCCTTTTGTACTGCCCAAATTTACTGCATATCGAACATATTCTTGTCGACTAAACATGTGATTTTGATCTACCATTTGAATTAGACTTTCTACGGATAATTTGCCTTAATCTCTGTCAACCAGTCGACCTCTCACCACTAAATTTGGTCAATCTTTCCATGTTCTTCCTTCTCATTTCTTCTAAAAATAGAGATGCAACCACATATTCTAGTGCTAGTGTGGTTGTATTACTCCCTATAGCCATGACTAAGTTATCCCAAGAGTCTGACAAAAAACATAATAAGCTAATACATTTCTCCTCCTCAGCGATTTTAATATCCAAAGAAGATAATTGAATTATAATGGTATTAAACACATTCAAATGCTCAATCATTGAACTTCCCTCACTCATCCTCAGAAGATACAATTTCTTTATGAAAAACAACTTATTTACCAGGGATTTCGACTGCTACAAGCTCCCCAACTTGTCCCACAATTTCTTGGCCGAGTCTTCACCTGAGACATTCAACAATACCGAATCTGCAAGACAAAGTCGAATCATACTCCTTGATCTTCTCTCAAGTTTCTCCCATTCTTTTGAAGACATACATGTCGGCATGGTACCTGGACATACTGTTGTCCATTATTCTCGATCTACAAGGAGATATTCAATTTTAAGCTTCCAAAGCTCAAAATTCAGGCCATTGAATTTTTCAATCTCTATTCTTGAGCTGCTTGCCATTATTTAACACAATGTTCAAAGATTTCTAACTTAGGACTCTTACCGAACCTAGGGTTTAGCTCAGATCCAAGGTTGTTAAACCAAGCTCTGATACCACATGTTAGGAAATGAGGAACACTTCCACGTTAAACCTAGCAGAAGAGAGGAAGAAATATTTACAGAAGAAAGTAAATGGCACAACAAACACACATTATACAGATATTTTACCCTGGAAACCCAAACTGGGAAAACCAACATTCCTTGAGCGTTCTGCTCTCTTGTTATCTTATTCATTCAGAATAAAAGGTTACATGCCTAACCTTGGTCTACACCTAAGACACAATCGACATCATACCTTCTTTATTTACACAAGAACAACCCTACAACCAATTAGGCTTACATCTACAGGACCAACAACCTCTACGATTACATATTCAAGATTGATTCATTGATTATCCATTACAACATTACAACACACCTTCTTTATAGGATTTACAATAGAAAAAAACCTAAAGAAAAGGTGCCCAAAAATGGTTATAGATCCACGCATATCATAGCCTATAAATCCCATGAATCTTGGGATTTTGTTATAGTTGAATACCAAGTCAGATTACCAGTTGTTTACCAGTCAGCCTTCATTCGATATTCAATCTGTTGAACATGCCCACCTGTCAACCTATCGTTGGTTGAACTCTTCAAATTTACCCAGTTGAGCCACCTCGACCTTCGAATTGTTGTCGATGTATTCGACTTCGTCTTTACCCAGTCGAACCACCTAAACCCTTAACTTGCTTTCGATTCCTTCAAATTTGTCTCTACCCGGTCAAACCACCTCAACCTTTGACTTTGATTGTCAGTCAATACACCTCGACTAGAATTTCACTACAAAGAATATAACAACCCAACAATGACACCATGGTTCCATTACTTAGGGTAATACCTCAATGGAGTCGTCAGATGAACTTTATGAAAATCTCATCAAAAAAAAGAAAAAGGGAACTTCCCTCAAATGGAGTCACCATGCAATCTTATGGGAAAAGGCTTCAAGATCAAATCTTTCCAAACTTAGGGCACGAAAGAGGACTCAAAATCCTCCCCGGAAATGATGCCAAAATATTATCACACAAGTTGTAGATTGGGAAAAGACTGACCCAATCCACAAGATGGTAATAAAAGTGGGAGAGTTTACCCACTGTCACATCAGATAAACCCTGCCCTAATTTTTGTGAAGGAAAAATCCTACACAAGGGGGGAGTCCTGGGTGACCCTAGGGGGAAATGAGATTATGGAAGTGATGCTCCTATAGTTCAAGTTACTAAGTGAATAATGGTTTGGTAACGAGTTTCAGATATGGTCTATGGTTGCCAAGTACTTGGGTACCTGGAGAAGAGAGTTTTACCTGCTCGAGACACAAGAATAAACACGTATACAAGATCAAAGTTAATAAGGTTTTTATTCCCTAATTACAACAATAAATAAAAATATTTATCAGCAAGGAAAAAAACTAATTATTTCATATTCAATCACTTAAAGCATCAAATATTTATCAAGAAATGAAGCATAAAACAAGTAGATTAGTTCCTAATACTTTAGCACAAACTTTAGTGGTATTGGAGGGCTGTTGTATGATGTTTTCAAAGTATATTTGTAACATAGAAGATAGTTGTATAAAATATTTTCTACAGAAGCAAATTTCAACCATAAAATGTTGATTAATTGAGATGGTTGTCATTGATGTCAACCCTTGAAGAAAGTCCGGTGGCGAATTCCGGTAGCACAAAGGTTTGGGTAGTGGACCCAAGTTTGTCTTATGTATAATGGTATGAGTTTTGATATATTTTTAGGTAAGACTATTGTAGATGGATAGTACATGTCATGTCGTTTCCTGTGGTATGTGGAACGTCACATAACTCCTCACGGTTTGAAAGTTATAGCCTTACGAAGTTGAAGGACCCTCATATGATTGACTTGAAGCCCCAAAAGGTCAAAGAAGTCAAAGTGATTGCAAAGAAGAAATTATTCATATGATTGGTTTGAAGCCCCAAAAGGTGAAAGAAGTCAAAGTGATTGCAAAGAAGAAATTATTTAAATAATAAAGTGAAGTGACAAAGTCAAAGAGGATTATTTAAATAATAAAGTGAAGTGATGAAGTCAAAGATGATTATTTAAATAATAAAGTGAAGTGACAAAGTCAAAGAGGATTATTTAGATAATAAAGTGAAGTGATAAAGTCAAGGAGGATTATTTAAATAATAAAGTAAATGGAGAACTCTTAATTATGGAAAGTGGTTATAAGAAGGTTAACCCTAAAATGAGGAAAATGGGTTAAGCGGTCAAGTGGCTATTAGATACATGAACAATTGGAAAATTGGGCAAAGTTGGACATAGGTGACTATGTGGACAAAGTGGCTATGTGGACAAAGTGGCCTAGAAGATGCTTCTAAGGAAGCTACTTGGAGAATATAAATAAGAGGCAAGGCTCTCTCATTTTAATCACACTTGAGCATATTGAATATCTATAGGTGACTGAGGTAACCAAAGGATATCTAATCCGAATTTTAGAGGGAAGGTGAAGTAAAGAAGGCCGGAATTCAAGGGAGGATAAATTCTTTTGATGATGCTTTCCAAGGTATGTTATTTACAGGTCATCTCACCATTTTTACAATAACTTTTTTCTAGAATGATTCAGACCGTGAAATTGGGAGGCCATTAAGGAAACATATCCAAGTATCCATGGTACGAATTTAAGCTTGTGGGGTCGTTTTATTTTTGGAGTTACACTTCGTGGAAAATAGGGTTTGTGGCTAGTCCTGAAAATAGTTTAAAACAAGTGTTTCTGGTAAAAACGTCATAACTTCTTCATAACAAATCCAAATTTAGTAAGACCAAATGTGTTGGTTAGAGTACAGTCTGTAGTACTTTGTGTACAATTTTCATATCCATACAAAAAATATTTCGTGCGGGGCATGCTCTACAATTTTGCTCTCTAGAATAAGCCAAAATTCAACAAGGTATGCCATTTTTGTTATAACTCCCTTTCTGAGAGGTTCCAGGTAGTAACACCTGGAGGAATTCCATAAAACACACTAAAGAACATTGTGTACTATTTTCAAATCTTGATTCATTATAGATACATAATTATGATTATTTCAAGTTAGGGTTGTTGACTAATCCAAAACTAGTCATGTGAGACTAAAGTAAAGTTTGATGAAAATGATAGTCTCTTGTTGTTAAAGTTAAGGAAGGTTTGCAGGTATGTGATCATATACACCAGGTCCATTATAGAGTTACAAATCAGATTTGGATGATGAAATTTATGAGGGATTTTGGTTGAGGTTGAGGTACAGGTTGGTGCATGGTTGATGCACTTGTTTATGGTACATGTTGATTACATGTTGAGGTACAGGTTGATGAATGGTTCACATTATTGGTACAGGTTGTTTGGTGCAGGTTGATTGGTACAAGTTTACAACAGTATATCTCATAGTGATAGTGTGACAATGGTTCCATCATTCTACTTATACGTTAGGGCGGTTGGACGAGGCAAGGACATGTGGTTTTAGCCACCTTTCGGTTGTAGCCAAAGAACATAGGGGGTTGTAGCCTCCTTATGGTTGTAGCCATAGAATTGGATATTTGGAACTTCCCTCGGGTTGTAGCCTGAGAAACTAGGGGGTTGGAGCCTCCTTCCAGTTGCAGTTGGAAAAAAAAGGAAGTTGGTGCTTCCAATGAATGTAATTCTTCAAG
Organism: Picea mariana; assembly: GCA_032191745.1. Lineage (NCBI taxonomy): Eukaryota > Viridiplantae > Streptophyta > Pinopsida > Pinales > Pinaceae > Picea > Picea mariana. Next base: position 2,590 of record JASDQU010188813.1, on the reverse strand, counting down.
ACATATAAGAAAAAACATTTTGTGGTTTTATCCCGCTTTGGGTTTCCACGTAAAAACACTGGTGTACTGTGTATGTGTATGATTGCTCATTTGTTCATTGTTTATTTACTCTACAAATATTGGACGATAATGCTACATTGATATAACACTTGCATTATATGGTTAAAAATGATTAGATTTCTCTATTACTGATTCACCCCCCGTCTCAGTAATCCAACAATTGGTATCAGAGTAGGTTCCTTCATAAATTAGTTTAAACACTAAAAGATAAATCATGGAGAGCAACAACATGTATAAAAATGGAATACCACAGTTTGATGGACAAAAGTATGCATTTTGGAGCATAAGGATGAAGACATATATACAGGCACAAAGATTTGAAATTTGGCAATCAATTGTAGATGGATACACAACACCAACAGTTCCGCTGACAAATGACAAAACAGTGAAACTCGGTTAGAATAATTCCAAAGCCACAAATGCACTTCTGAATGGTCTTGGGGAATTGGTATTCACCAAAGTTGCACATTGTAAATCCGCTAAAGATATTTGGGACAAACCTCGAAATATTTATGAAGGATATTCAAAAGTCAAAGTAACAAAGCTTCAAACTTATAGAGGTCAGTTCAAACAACTAAAGATGAAAGAAGATGAGAACATTGTAGCTGACTTTTTACGAGTCGATGAAACAGTAAATGCAATCTTGGGATTGGGAGAAGAAATCAAAGAATCTGTAATTGTTCAAAAGGTATTAAGATCTCTTTCTGTGAGATTTGACCCTAATATATCGGCACTAGAAGAAAGCGCAGATCTAAACTCAATAAGCATGGATGAACTACATGGAATCTTCACAGCATATGAAATGAGAATTGAACAGGAAAGTCCAGATATAAAATAAGCAACCTTCAAAGCATCCAAAAGGTCAAATAAAAAGGGAAAGAAAAAAGAAAAAGAACATAGCAGCAGTAGTGACGTTTCAGAAGATGATGAAGAAGTGACCAACTTTGTCAGAAGATTGAACAAGGGATCCGACGACAGGTATAGAGGTAAGATTCCTTTGATTTGTCTTAATTGTGATGGTATTGGTCTTTTTGCTAACAAATGTCCTCATATAAAAAATAAAAATGATGAAGGTTACTCAAATAGCAAACAAACATATAAAGGCAAAAGAACCACAAAGAAAGTTTTCAAGAAACGCTTATGCACCAAAGAAGACATCTCATCATCAGATGAATATGAAGTCAGTGACAATGAGACATAACGAGTTCTATTCATGGCAGTATAAGACTCTGATAAATAAGACTCCAAAGAAGAATATGAAGAGGTCAAAGAAGAATATGAAGAGAAAAAAGTTGACTATCAAGAAGAATTGTTGTGTGCCATAGAAGTTATCAGAAGAGAAAATAAGAAAAACAAGAAACTACAAGCAGAACTAGACAAGAAAGAAGACACTCAGGAACTAGTACACATGATCACAAATTTGAAGGTTCAAATTGAAGAAGATAAAATAATTGAAGAAGCACTCAAAGAACAACTAGAAGGAAGAGACATGATCATTGAAAATTTGGAAGCATAAATTGTCACATTAAGAAAGGATCTTCAAAAGAAAAATATGCATAACAACTCAAAAGTTTTGAATGACATTATCAGTAGTAAAAAACCTCATCATGACAAGTCCAGACTTGGATACAATCAGACAGAAAAGGGATCAAGCTCCAAAACAATAGAACAAGAAACATATCCAAAAAGATATGCAGAAACAATCAAAGGGGATAGGAAGGTCTATAAAGAAAATTACAAGGACACTCCTCCACCGAGAAGATTCAAATTTCAGAATCAACGACCGATAGAAATAGATAGGCCTCAGGAAGAAGAAGGATTCATAAGAGTACATCCTTTCAAAATATCTTCAACTCCCAGGTATCAAACTATCTTTTTTGGTTTATGTTATGCATGTAATAATTTTGGACATAAAGTTGTGAATTGCAGAGCTAACAACATGAACATAAACAACTTTGAAAGTCATACACAAAAGGGTTATCCAAGAAAGCCTAGTGAAACACAGAGAATAAGTTACACCAAGTTTGAATGTTTGAGCAATGAAGTGAAATGCTACAAATGTAACAACTTTGGACACATAGCCAGAGATTGCAGAATGACAATCCCTCCTAGAGAACCATAACAGAACAACAATAGTCACATACATGAACCTCAGAAAAAGACATGGATAAGAAAGCAGAATCAATATAGCAATGAATATTGCACACTCGCTCTACAAGCTAAGCAGAAGAAACGCGGTTGGTATGTTGATAGTGGTTGTTCAAAACAAATGACAGGTGATAGAGACAATTTTCTTACATTAAGAAAGGAACGAGATGGATAAGTCTCCTTCGGAAATGATGATTCAGCTAAAATCATTGGAAAAGACACATTCAGAATTGGGAACAAGAATACCAAGGCAAAAAATGTTCTACTAGTAGAATATATGAAACATAATCTTCTAAGTGTGAGTCAAATGTGTGAACAAAGTCATAAAGTTACTTTCAATTCACAAAAGTGCAAGATAAGAAAAGAAGGTTCAGGAAAATTG
>JASDQU010188810.1:9887-20365 GCA_032191745.1 Picea mariana | reverse complement strand
TATTAGGGTTATGCATTTGGTAAGAATAAAATTGTCCTCTAAAAAATAGATTCTATGTGCATAACAATAAAATTCTCCACTCTGAAAACATATAAATAAAATTCTATATCTGTCCCCTATTCTGGAAATATATAAATAAACTTCTATATCCGTCTCCTTTTTTTTTTCAAGAAAAGAACAGTGTCTTCAATAGCTTTATGCTCACTTTGGAGAAGCACAAAAAAATTCATTAAGACTGGATAATCTTTTCAACAAAAAAAAAAACCTCCAACCTCGGTCGAATTCTTCTGCCCTTTGCTGGTCTGCTTTCAACAAAAAATCTCCTCTCACACACAAATGCATAAAACGCCTATCCGCTCTTCTGCCGGGCTATTGAATTACAAACAATACCGACCACTCCATATATCAGTAACAAATTTATGAAAGCTTATGTAAACACTTTGTTTGCTGGGGCACAAAAGGAAAAAATCACATGTTCACCTATAGGGCATGGGATGATGACGGCTCGAAACTGCTTCAAATCAATATTTCTTCCTCGCCGCAATTCTGGGTGTCAATGTTTCTGCCTCCTGTCTTTGAACTACAAGTCTCATGTCACCGGGGATAATGGATGCTCAGCTCTGCATTTCACCTCCACGAATTGATGTCGGCTTCGGTCTGTATTTCTTCTTTCTGCAGCAAATTCGAGTTGACCGTGTCTAACACATGGGCACCAACAGGTCGCGTCTATGTCTTCACGTTTTCTTATGGTCGTTCTATTGGCATTCTAAATCTGACTGGGTTGGACTCATTGCTGGAGATCGGATCGGAGTTTAACCCTACCCACTTGCCAAGTCTAATTACTCAAGCCACCTTTCCCTCTGTGAATTTTGGGGCATCGATTTTCTTCTTGCTGGTTGATTTTCAATGAGCAGACGCTGTGCCATACTGCATGTATAATGCTGGTCTTTGCATGTGCCCTTCTCTCCGTCACCAAAAGACTTTGTGTTTTATTTTGAGGAATATAACGTGTATATCATAAGTTAATTAACTTAAAAATTCGACAATTCTTAACCTTTTAATTTTTCGATTGTTTGGCCACTTGAATTCTTTGTAAAATTGTAATCTTTTATTATTTAAATTGTATTTTCGAATTTATAAATGGATTTAGCATCTTGAAAAACTTTATTAATAATAATAATCTAGTATACATACCCTGCCCCCCTCTGGATTTGAACTTGTGACCTCTTAAGAGGTAACACATATTCTTAACCAGTAGGCCCACTTAAGTTGTACTCTCAACAATATTTCAATAATTTTTTTAAATTTCTAATCAAATTTTGGGATCATGTATCTATAATAAAATAAAGTTTAAAGAGAGTTTGTATTATGTTTCATGGGATTTCGGTCCTTATGTTGAAGGTTTAGTTTTACCTATGAATTTATGATTAGCCACACCCCTTAGCTAAAGATGATGACCATTACAAGTCGTTCTTACTAGACCACATATACTCGAAGTTTAATTTTACCAATACACTTACTTCTGGATTTTTGGACTCATACCGCATTTAACTTTTAAGCACACAATAAAAATGAAGACGGGGTTTGAAACCAACTCATATAAAATATATGTTTTTATTAAAATGAAGTGATTTGATACTATGGGGTCGATCCCCTTTTATGTCACTTGTTAGGTAGTTGTGGTATGGTATAACCTAATTACCTCTTTAATTAATAATATATAAATATCATTCTATTTTATTTTTTAAAGGAACTTAAACTTTTATATTATATAAACAGTTGTGACGAGCCAAACAGCAATATACAACGGATCTATTACAAAATTTTGGCTTATAGCCAATATTTCTTCAACTCCTAATAAATTATAAAACATACACATTGCCCTCGGAAACTTCCACATTGTCTGACAACAAAATTTATTAACAAACTACCCAAGCAAAAAAACAATTTTGAAATACATCAATTGACAATTGATTCATAGTCAGGGACCCCCTACGCTCTAGTCTGAAGTGGAGATTCTCCTTCAACCTCCATTGGTACAACACCAAGACCTCCCTAATCATCCTATGTATTTCCATGGCGAGAAGCAGCTGACACTTGATTGATGGAAATGGACTGAGCATGTTGTGGCAAGACCAAAGTTCTTAGAAACTGACACTTTGTTTCCAAGCTCTCAATGTGTTGGGTGAAGCATTGTTCCAGATTTCCAACTTTGGTTGTTAACTGGTGGAGGGTAGAGCGATTTACTTCAGAGATTTCCTCATGGCGTCGAAGGATTTATTTGAGTTCCTTCCAAGAAGGTTCCATTTTTAGAACAAACAAAACACCACTATAACCAATATAACCAAGCCCCAAACCACGTATTTCTTTACTATCATAATTGATTGAAATAGAAGCAAATAAGCTTTTAACACCAGCAGACCACGGGCATTCCACTTCCCTAGTTTCAAAATTTAAAACAGTTGTGCAAACATGGCTTCCATAATTGTTAATCCCATAAACACACCCATTTCCATAGAAGCAAATATAATAACAAATTCCCAAAGCAAATCCTCTGTCATAAAAGAAAAAGGCAGACTGAGCTTCAATTATTAAAGCAAGAACATAAGTATCCTTAAGCCACGTTTATCTTCCTCAATAATCACATTATCCAAACCAAAGAGTAGGATCTAACACATTACGAAGAGGGTTAACAAGACAGAGAACGAGGTATTCCAAATTGCCAGGCCCCAAACCAACACCCAAGATCAAGAAGGAGAGCTCAGAGAGGAAAGGAAAGTCTACACTTACAAATCTCAGAGATACGGAGCTCGAAAAACTGAATTGAACTCCTCCATAAAACAAAACAACATCATCATAATCTCTAAACCATAAGTAATTTTTACTCCCAAACCCCAAAATGATCTAACCAGAGAGCATCAGATAGCTAAAAAAATTATACCATCCACCATCGACTACCTCTCCTTCCCGAATGTAAACAAATGTAAATGAAGAATGACCCAGAATGCCATTCCCAAAACCAATACCATATCCACTGACATTAAACCCAGTAAGCAAGGGAAGGTCTTCAAAATTAGGACTCAACACATTAAATTTCTAGACTCTAAAGAGAGAGAAATTGCAAGGAAAGAACCTGAGGACCAGAGGGGATCTGGTCGGCAAAGGGCTATCAGTCAACATCAAACACTTGACGTCCCAAACTCTCACTAGTACACTCCTCTTCTCCTTCATCACAACACACTAGAAACCAAAACTACAACGAGGGATGAGAGTCATAGTTGCAACCAAATTCCAATAAAACTAAAGCCCACACAAGCCAACATGAATAAGGGCAATAACTATGGCTCAAAATAAATGAGCAAGGAAGTTGATCACATGGTCAAACCAATTCACAAACTATTGCCCATCCCATGAAATAAATGACTCCAACATAAAGCTATGGGATATGAAAAAATTCCCTCTCACCATTGACAATAATTTACCCTTCTTTTAAGGTAGAACCATGTTTTTCCCATTGGTCCACTTCATTGTTATACTCGTGCTTAATATGGAAGGCACTATATTCTTCAAACTCAACAAGAAGACTATGTGTATGAGATATTACCTCTAGGAAGACCTTGTTTCCGATGTTAGATTGTTTGATGATAGCTCTGATCACGAGCATGGAGTCACCCAGGATAGTGATTTTCCAAATTCATTTTGCCTTTGCAAGCCTAATACCTTGCCACAAAGCATAAGCTTCTACAGAGTTATTTGAAATATTACTTAATCTCCAAGCGTAATGGACAAAAGTATTCCCTCCGAGATCACAAATTATCCCCCCACACTTGTCGCCCCTAATCTAGATATCATTTTATTAGTCACTTATATAAATATGACTTCTACATTAGATTATATATATCATTGGAGTGTTATACTATGATAGAGCTTTTATTAAACCATGCACTTTTATCTCTCTCGAATCGATAGCATTACATTCTTGTGTGGTCTTATGATTTGAAGCCCTAATTGAATCATGACCTTTAAGAACATAACATTGCTTGATGCACCTAAGTCAAACATGCAATTATGTAGCAATAAATCATTTATCATTAGAGTAACATAAAATCGTGAGTGAATATCATGTAGTCCCCCTTGGTTCATGCCTTGACAAACAACAAGGTTGCCTTCATTTTCTTCCGGCGCTAACAACTCCTTGACCTTCTCCTTTAGAGTTGGAATCTCCATAAGCTCCATGGAAGTTATTTGTATTTTCACATTGGACAACACATTAGCCAAGTCTAAATTCAAAATTTCATCAATTTGCATACCTATCTTTGGCTTTTGAAGCTATTTTGTTTGCTAGCTCAATTAATTTGTTAATTTTTTGCAGCCATATGTGTTAGTTAGGTACCTTCTTTACCATGACTTGTGCCAAAGAATCTCCTATTTTCAATGCCCTTTTTCCCACCTTTTTGTAATGAAAACTCGAATTTCTTGTTCTAATTGTTGATTTTTGTGGGTATAAGTCTTTGCAAATTTATGTATAGCAACATTAAATTCCCATAAATAATAATAATAATCTATTTTTAAGGTCACGGCCAAGCCGGACACCAAATTGGTGTATGAGACCCCCTCTGCCCGACGATTTGATTGGTAAAGTCTACGGAGGTATACATGTCTTACCCCCCTCTAGATTTGAACTATGTTCTATTGGAGCATTATTGTCACGGGTCTGGCGAGCCTACGATCGGGCGGCAGAATCACTCGACACTCCTAGTCACCGTGCAGCACCGCAATTGTTCATTTGAAAACAAAGCTACACTAAAGTACTTAATCCGGACTACGCCTTACTTCATTACATCTTCGTTTATTACTTATGTTATGTCTGTGTTATCTTATATTTAGTTGTGAAAGTAAAAGAAACCATTCAAGCAAAGCAACAAGACGAAATGTACAAGTGGGTGACCAAACCGGCCTAAAACCCATTTCTTTATAATCTTCCAAGGAACCGAGCTGCAAATCTTGTTACAATAAAAGAACAAACATAGAGCACATGGCTCAGCATTACTTGGCCTCTTCGCAGTTCTTCTCCCTAACTCGTCATCGTCGCAAACCTGCAATTGTGTCGAACACATCTACTCATCTGCCCATCATCTGTTTGTAACCATTGCTACAACTCTGTGATCATCCCTACCTCCTACCAAGTCTGTGCGTGCTTCATGTGCTTGCACTCGAATCTCGGTTAGACTCCATCGCAGAGTGCCCATATGTCACCACCAAGACTTTTGTGGACCTTCCACTGCATCAGCACCCTTTTCTGCCTTGACCGTTTTTGGTGGTCTTGCCAGACCTGCGGAGCGCCCATCGCAAGTTTTCTTTCGCAACCTCAGATTCGGTGCGACCTACAACACTCTTTCATCTTCGCAAACTTTCACCCTTCCTCAACTCCCTTTTTCTAGATGAGCTCGCCCAGCCTGCCTCAATACAGCCTTCCCCAAGGCAACACAAGTTACCGTCTAGGGTCTACTTGGCTCCTTAGGGAGGGAGCTCGCCCTCCTTCCTTGGTTGTTGCCTCAGAACATTAATCTGCGATTATGAGAGAAGTCACCCCTTCCTTGTCCGATTTACCAATGCCTTGCTCGCTTGGTTATATAGGTGCATGCCTTTCCTCTGCGACACACCTATCCCAATCGACACACCCCTTCTTTCAGAAGTCGACGCACAATTTTCATCGTTTGTCCACTTTCACAACTTGAGGCTACTCTTCAACGGGCGCGCGCCACTATCTTGTGCGCGCTCCAACCCAGCCGACGTTGCTCTTCGGTTAAATGCACCTAGTTTGTGCCTTCGTTCATATCCTTGACCAATCGCATCGCAAGGCGTTCATCAGACGTTTTGGGAATTTATCTTGCTTAGCCGACCTGTCTCACCGATGGGGATCCCAAAGCTTTTGTGGGTTCCCATCCTTGGTTTCGCATCCATTAAGCCTTCTCTTGTGTGTTCTATTGAGCGTGCATGCCTTCGTCGCTCCCAACTTCACCAACTATTCGTTTCTTTGGTGGGGCACCCATGTCTTCATCGCACACCCACCCAACCAGTTATTTGGTCAAGTCACCACTTAACCTTCATCAAAAGTCATCTCGATGAAGTTGTACTTGGCATCGCATCATGCGCCGAAGTACCCTGACTTAACCGAACCTCCGCTGACTCGTCGGTTTCACATGTCTTGGCTTCATCGAGGGAGCGTGTGCACCCAAGTCAAGTCCTAGGTCATGACATACTCCCCCACTCAAAGCCATTGTTGTCCCAACAATCTCAACATACCTCCACTGTGATCACCAATGACAATCATTTGTTACTCTGCTACAATCGCAAGTTCTGTCGCAACCTCAACCATAACAGAAATTTGCCTTCATGACTTATGTTGCATCCATACTTCAACCATTTCTCTCATGCATCTGTACATTGTGCACCCCCATTCTTGTGTTGGTTTGGTTGATCAATACAACCACCACGCACAAGTCCCGAGAGGTACATCTTCATGTCAAAACTTGGTCGCTTTTGTTTGCAACGTTATGACCTTGTCCAACCCAAAAACATGAAGGTAATGTTATTGCGCAATTTGTACTTGTCTCAAAGAGAAAGGATAAAGGAGGGAAAATTGGTGTAACAGGAGGTTGTCCTATCACTGTCACCTTAATAATACACCTCTTTCTATTTAGGGATGATAACCCAGGGGAGACGTCCCCGGTGACCTGGGGGTTTGAGAAGGCAGAGGTAGAAGTGTCGATAAAAGATATCCCCTCTCACAAGACACACTGATAATAAAGTCCCAAGGTTTTAGCAAATGAAGTAATGATATGCTTGAGTGTACCTGCCGAAAACAAAGCAACAAGAAAACAATACATTTTGCAAGTACAATTTGATGTTAGTGCTTTATAAAACATTGGGCTTGTCGATAAAAGCAATGAGTTGATGCAAGATGAAGCAAACAAAATTTTATAACAACAATGTATAGCTTCACAATAAATGCCTTAAATAAGCTTCACAATGACAAAAAATGATAACCTGACAATAGCAATATATTGGCACTTATCAGAAGCTAATTAGGAAATGTAAAAATCAACTTTTGCAATTGCTTTTAGGAGCTTTTACTGCTATATTATTTGGTTGTAGCTTACTTTTGTAACAACAACAATAAGGTTAGTGAATTATTCTAATCTAGGGTTAGAAAAGGTTAATAGGTTGCTTGAGGTAAAATATTTAAGGGTTGATTTCATCAATCAATCAAATGCAAGGTCTAGATCAGTGTCTTTTAGGGCTGATGGAGTCACTTTGCAGCAACAAACTTGAAGGAAACAAATGATAATGTATGAGCTAAGGACAAAGAAGGATGATGATTGAGGTGTTGGTAACCAAAGGCCTCAATCAACAAGCCTTAGAAGGAAAACAACTACTAGGAAGTAGGTAACCCTAGGCCCTAGCAGTTTTCCTTCTTCTTTAGCTCAAGCTTGAAATAAACAATGGCTTGATGAAGCAAATGATGGTAGGGCTTTAGCACAATGCTTCAAGAGGTAGAGTTTCTAGCACAATCTAGTAGGTGAAAAGTTGTTAAGACAAGGACAATAACATGTGCTTGATCTCCTAGGGTTTTAAGTTAGCAATTTCATAATCTTGGAAAAAATGCAAAGTAAATGTATTATAACCATTCAAAGTAAAGAAGAATTGCAGAAATTCACTTACATCCACCAAGAATAATCTAGCAACTAGCCTAGTTGAAGACCTTCCACCAAGAAAATGCCCAAAAACACCAAATTTAGCCTCCTCCAAGAAGTGCGCCTAAAATTTCAATCAATAACCCTTGAAAAGGGCGCAAATTTCAGACCTCACTTGTGAGTGAATGGATGATGGAAAAAATACAAGGGGAAAATCCCCTATTTATACAATGGAAATGACCTTTAATTACAAAATTAGGTCAAAAAGTCTGACATGGGCAATTTACACGAGAAAATCCAATTTTACACAAAATTATCCAATAAAACCCTAATTTTATCTTTTTAGGGTGACATCATGCCCCTCCTAGGGTGACGTTAGCCTCTCTATTGGAACGCTATCCCTCCAAGTGAAATGTTGGGGCTTAAAACCCCTCAGGAACTGCCACACGTGCCAACCCAAACCGCCCTCAAGCTGGACACCTCAACTAGGTAACGTCAAGGCTCTGAATGATGATGTCAAGGGCCTTCAAGGGTGAACATCATGTGGGAGGGCAACACCCTCCTGGGTCTAGGCCTGCCAGGCTATCACTGTTGGAACATCCTCCTCTCTCTTCGGTGCAAGCCTCTGGTATATGTTTGCCCCTTGTTGGGGTCTCAACATCCATCCGGTGGGCTTTTAGCCCTATGGAGATCCAAGCTAATCATCTCCCCATGTGTACCTGTTCATCGGGCATGGTCCTGCAACAACAACAAGTACGCCCTCCATGGGCTCATAAGTCACATGGATCATAGCAATGTCAATCACATCTAATAATCAAGTTATCTGAACATGTGCAAAAAAAACCCCTTTCCTAGACAAGTGCTCAAAGACGTTATACTATTCTACAAGCTAGGTTTGGAGAGGGTTTCAGGATGTCCTATTGGGCTAATTCTCCTTAGATGTGGGATGTTTCTAGGTGAAGACCAATCTAGGTCATGTAAGCGGATGAGCTGGTATGGGGATGTTTGGGCAATTTTTGCAGTGATGAAAGGGAAATGTATGGCTTACCTGTGGGTTCCTCTGAAGAGGGTGAGGTTCACCTTGTCAAGGATTCAAGTGTTTCCAAGCCCATTCAATGCCTTTTTTTTACATTTTTATCTTATTGTTTTTTCTTTCAAGAGAATAGTTGGGGGACACTGCCCTGGCGTGGTGACCAGTGGTGACAACGTTACCCGCAAGCATTTCACGGAGATGAGAAGGNCTGGCTCGTGATGAGATCCCCTATCCTCCAACTAGGTTTTGAGTTTATTTATTTTATGGGTCCCTCTTTTTTCTTACTGAGAAGCCTTTTATTGCTTTCTCGGGGATCCTTGGGCAAAGCATTTGAAGGTTTCGTTCTTTTGGATTTTATATTTTGCTAGCTACTTTTACCCTCTGGGCCTTCGGCCCCTTCTTCCCACAAGGCAAGGTAAAATCCTTTGCTAGCTTGGCAAACCCAATGCTCGAACCAATGTAGGGGATGGATGAGAAGGAAGATGATGAAAAGTGATAAGTGTGGTAGGAATGGATGATGGCCTTTCATGAACCCACCCGGTGGAAACTCACTCCTAAGAGAAACAACTTGCTAGGGCATTCTGTCATCCCCCCAGGTATGGACAATTCAAAAGGAATAAGGTCCAAGCACACATCATGAAGCAAAAGGAACTAAATGCACATATTCAAATGTTTTGAGAATCAAAGTGACACATACCATGATACCCGGACTCATTACCTCATGGAGAAAGACCCACTGTTTTTGAAGGACTAGTACGATGGGATGGATGTTGTTGTTGATGACAGGATGGAGGCGCTGAAGAAGAAAGATGAGCCCTCCAGGGCCAGGCTCAAGTCAATATATCTCTCGGTACTCCATGTCTAGGACTTGTGGGCCTCGAGACATAATATTTTTAGTTATCCCTAGGCTAGGGGATAACATCTGCCTCCAACTTTGGGACATGTGTTCACCGTAGAGCACATGAGAACCTCAACATCTCTGGTATGAATTGTGACCTACTAGATCTCAACAAAATCTATTAGTAATCATTTGTGGTGGTGATATCACCCCTCACTCATATATGGTACAATAAAATGTAAGTAAGCGAGCATATATACAAATGGAAATACAACTACTCTAGCATGAAATGCAGATGGTATATATAATGAATTCAAAATGCCTACCTACTTACCTGTTGGTTGAATGTTAGGTGTAGTCAAATAGCTAGTGAAACCATCCTAGCAATGTCTCACAATACTTGCCTCTGTGCTTCATCATAAACCAAAGCAGTGATAAGTTAAGCACAAAAATAACATGAGTTAGAAAATGTATTGTATCATTGGAAATCGTAAGGTCTAGCTCATGGAGGCGGGTGGGAGGGAAAAAATGGTGCCAATTCATACTCTCATGAAAGTGCTCAATCCATCTAAGAAAGGGATCGTGAAAAGTCAAAGGTTCAAAAGACTGACTCAAAGAGTCTGAAGGCTGGCTACCTCGGACGTCTTCACAATTTGAGAACTAGGAAGGGACTAGCAAGAACCTAGAGGATGACTGACAAATTCTCAAGGGGAAGCTAGAAGACCGTGATAATATGATTCTTCTTAAGGTACTCAACCTTCCCCTAAATTCCCAAAGGAGGCTCTATCCTACAGAAGACTTGAGATAAGGGACATGTTTCCAAACCATACCCTTAGTGACATAGTGAGGTAGAGTGATCAAGGAGAGGTGGAAAATCTTATCACAAGTATTTTTCTTTAGGAAAGCAACT
>JASDQU010188809.1:0-20365 GCA_032191745.1 Picea mariana | reverse complement strand
ATTATATTAGTAATGTTATTTTATTTATGTCGGCTTTAGGCCATTAGTTGTAATTATACCTCCTAGTCTCCTATATATACCAAGGAGACATTTTCATTTTGAATCATCTTGTACTTGAACATTTAAGTGGGGTAAAAGGAGGTTGCCCTCTCGAAGAGGCTTATTATCTGAAATTGTCTCTTTTTCAAGGCATTGAGTACTTTCTATGAGATTTTTCTATGCTATATTGATATTTGGTTCTTAACAGTTATTTTGAATTCCAAGTTCATCGTCGAAGGCGAGGCACCCGAGATGATAGGAAGATCCCTGCCTAATTTGTTTCATTCCTATTTACGATTGGCATAAATATATGAAAGTCCATGCATTCCCTCATCCCTGGACTAGTTAAACACTGGTAACAGATCTATTTTCTTGTTTTTTGCCTACCGTGGAAAAGTCAATTGGCCCGGGTTCCAGACTAGCATAGAGAGCCATTAGGCCAGAAGGATCTGAAACTATTCGGGTCAACATTCGTTAGCAGACTTGACTTTGGAGGAAATTTAACAGAGCATTCATTGTTAAGGCTGTGGGATTCATGCCATTTTGGGGATGAATCTTATTGCAGATTGGAGCTTATTGTGATAAAGAATTTTCCCAACAACACAAAGCATCCTTAGGGCATAAATAAAGTCTGATGCAGAAGGTCTTTGATTGAAGCAGTGTTGGTGCAAAGAGAAGATCTTGATCCCTTTTCTCTTTTATCTCCTTGAAGTAAGAATTATCAAATTTCAACCACTACATTCTGACTTGGATCTTCTGAGGGTGTGTGCACTTGACAATGCAACAATTTCATTATGTGCAACCCCATTCTGTAGAAGACATCGCGCAGATGAGCAGCTGGTGAAGGAGGATCAACATCTGGGAGATTTCCTTCTGGTAGACAATCTTCAGGTTTAGAAGCATCTAGCCGCCCATATTTGGATATCTATCTTCGATGGGTTGTAACAAATTCAAATCATTTACCAGACCAACATTTTCTTTGTGGTTTAGTTCTATTTCAAAGCTCAAGCACCATGGAAATTTTTTATTAGTTTGAATTTTATGCAGTAATTTTGTTTTTGGGTAACAAATTTTTCTAACTCAAAGTATTTTTACTTTGAGGGGGGGTGATATTTTTTGCAAGAGTTTTGAAGTGTAAGGAGTAAAATTTTGAAAGTTACCTAGAATTTGACTAGAACCAAGTGCAAAGCTCAGTCATTTTTCTTTTGTTTCAACGACTATACAAGGGTCAAGGCCAAGCCCCGATAGATCATTTTTTTGCGTGATGCGTGTGATGTGTTGCTCATCTTGATATCTTTTTCTTGTTTCTTTTTGGTGTGAAGATTCAACACTACAATATCGAAGTTAATTAATTTTTTCTCTGACTCCGATAAACTTGAAGGCACACAATCATACAAGACATGGAAACGTCTCATTGAAAGCACTCTCATTTATAATGAACTTTGGCATGATATATGTAATGAAGATACTAAGTCAAATAAACCTATAGATGGAGCCACACTAGCAAAATGGGAAATTAAAAATGCCAAAGCATTAGCACTCATCAAATCTTTAGTTAATGATGAGATGTATGTTCACATTGAAAATACTACTGATGCATGGCCTTCTTTGAATTTTTTTAAGGATCTATTTGATACTCGGCCTGAATCAAAGAAAGTTGATCTTCAATTAAAGTTGCTCCAACAGAAATTGACTAAAGGAGGTGATGTACATGAATATATTTCCAGACTTAAGAACATTAAGTAGGAAATACTAAATGTTGGTTTTCAAGCGGTAGATGATAGTTTCATGACCACAATTTTAATTGTTGGATTTCCTTCTTCCTATACACATTTTTTGGAAACTTTATAAGTAACTGGAAAGTTAGAAAAGCTTACGTTTGATGAGCTAAGTGAAATTTTATCTCAACACAACAAAAATTTTGGAAAGAAAACGCAAGTTGGGGAAGATGTTTTTTTCACAGAATCCATCACAAGTAAATCTTTGACTGACAGTTCTAGAAACAATCAAGGAAGAGGGTATTTTCAAGGAAGAGGAAACAGTCAAGGCAGAGGCTATTTTCAAGGAAGAGGAAATAGTCAAGGCAGAGGCTATTTTCAAGGCAACAGTCAAGGCAGAGGAAAAACTCCACACATAGGTCAAAACATAGGAAGAGGACATAATTCAGGCAGAGGAAGAGATTTAAGTCAAATTGTTTGTAGAAGATGTAAAAAAGTTGGTCATTATGCAGAAGATTGTTGAACTTCCATTGATAAAATTTCCAAGTTTCATCATAACACGACATGGTTTGCAAATGATCGAGATGATGATGGTTCAGAAAATGTCTTTACCTCATCTTCATCATTACATATTTCCACTGATTTTCAAATTGATTACGAAGATGCTTGGATTCTAGATTCAGGAGCATCTCAACACATGACTTTCAGACGTGATTTCTTTTGGAATTTTCAAGAATGCCATCTTAATTTCATATTTCTTGCAGATTTCATATTTCTTGTAGTTAAAGTTTATTTACCTAATATTGGAGAAAGAATGATTTCAAATGTCTGGTATGTACCAACCTTTAAAAATAATTTGTTGTCTTTAGTCACGATTTGACAAGAAGGACATCAGTTGATTATGGAAGATGGCTTAGTTAAGATTAATTCAGTCAAATAGAATATGAAAACAATGATCACAGGTTATGAAGATGGAAAATTGTTAAGGATGAAGGGGACAGTTATTCCAAGGCATTCTGAATTTGCAGGAGCAGTAAGTACAGGTATTTCACCTATAAGATTGTGGCATGTGAGATATGGACATCTCAACTTTGAAAGTCTCTCTCAATTTCAAAACAAAGGTATGGTTAAGGGACTTTCAACTTTCAAACAGGAAAATACAAAATGTGAAGCTTGCATTTATGGAAAACAAAGTTGAGAGAGTTTTCCAACAAGTTCATGGCGTGCAAATAGGCAATTGCAACTAGTTCACAGTGATGTTTGTGGACCACTACAGACTTCTTTCCATGGTTGAAAATATTTTTTACTCTTTATTGATGATTTCAGTAGAATGACTTGGGTTTACTTCTTGAAGCAAAAGTCAAAAGCATTTGAAAAGTTTAAGATTTTTTTTCAACTTGTTGAAAATGAAGTTAAAGAAAATATCGGCACTCTCGGGACAGATAATGGCGGGGAATTCACTTCTAATGAATTCAAAACTTATTGCACAGACAATGGGATAAGAAGACATCTTACAAATTTCTACACTCCTCAGCGAAATGGAGTCGTAGAAAGAATGGATCGCACCTTGTTAAGAATGGCAAGATCCATGTTAACCTTTAAAAAGTTAAGTCCTACATATTGGGAAGAAGCAATCCATACAACTATCTACTCAAGGAACAAATATCCAACTGCTTCTTTGGACGAAATCACACCTTATGAATCATGGTTTGGTTTCAAACCTCGAGTTAAACATCTTAAAGTTTTTGGATTAGTATGTTATGCCTTAGTTCCGAAAGAAAAAAGAACTAAGCTTGACTCAAGAAGCTTGAAATGCACAATGATTGGGTATTCTGATGAGAAGAAAGGGTACCAAATTTTGTCCAATGACAAATTTATTGTGAGCAGGGATGTAGTTTTTGATGAAACTGAAAGTAAGAGTGCTGAAGAAATCAAAAGTCTTCTTCAAAAGTTAGAAACTAAAGGCAATCAAAGAAAAGGAAAAATGCAAATTCAACCAAATTCACATAACTGGTATGAACTTGGTTTTCCTTCATCTGAAGATAATACATCCAATCCATTTACTTCGACAAAATCATCTGGGTCTTCCAGCAGTTCATCATACTTTCTTAGCAGCGATAGTTCATCTAACAATGATTCTCCACCTCCAAAATCTTCAACTGATCGACGAACATCAGTTTACATTAATCCAATTTACAATAATGGAAATTCAGATCCCCAAACAAGTGAACATCAACTACCAAAATGGGCAGTTCAACTTTTGAAAGATGTAAGGCCTAATGAGCAGAATAAAACAGGAACAAGGGGATCACACAACAGTGAAGGAAACTTTGCCTTGGTAGCAAATGATTTTACTGAACCTTCCACATACAAAGAAGCAGTAAAACATAAATAATGGCAACAGGATATGGTTGAAGAGTATCAAGCAATAATTGATAACAACACTTAGAAACTTGTTGCTTGTCCTACAAGTGTTAAACCCATCGGATGCAAATGGGTTTACAGAATTAAATACAACCAACATGGAGAAATTGACAAGTATAAAGCACGACTTGTGGCTAAAGGTTTTGCGTAGCAGGAAGGCATTGATTATGAGGAAACTTTTGCTTCTACAGCTAAATGGAATACCATCCGATTAACACTTGCATTGGCCGCTCAGAAAGGTTGGAAAGTTCATCAAATGGATGTAAAAAGTGATTTTCTCAATGGAGACTTTCAGGAAGATGTATATATGTAACAACCACCAGGTTTTGAAATTGCAAGGAAAGAACATAAAGTTTGCAAATTAATTAAGGCTTTATATGGGTTAAAGCAAGCTCCCCGAGCTTGGTATACCGAAATGGATGAATACCTTTGGAAAGTTGGTTTTCAACGAAGTGAATCTGATGATACTTTGTATATCCGTCAACAGGGTCCATATCTGGTGATTCTTGTTATGTATGTAGATGATTTGATCATTACAGGAAACAATGATGATCATATTGCACATGTGAAAAAGGAGTTACATGCAGGTTTTAAGATGACTGATTTGGGACTACTTCACTACTATGTTGGAATTGAAGTATTCCAACATCCACATCATATTTTCATTTCTCAGAGTAAGTATGCAGCAGAAATTCTTCAGTGATTTGGAATGTAGGATTGCAAACCATCTCTTACCCCTATGGAACAACACTTGAAACTTTCAAAATTTGAAGGGGGGGGGGGATTGTCAGCTTGATTTATTTGACAAACACTCGACCAGATCTATCTTATGCAATCAGTATTCTTTCATGCTTTATGCAGCAACCACGAGACAACCACTGGAATGCAACCAAAAGAGTTCTTTGATATATCCAAGGAAAAAAAGCTTTTGGTCTTCTTTACAAAAAGACTAAAATTTTTGTACTTGGTGGATTTTCAGATGCTGACTTTGTCGGAAGTATTGATGATCAAGCATCAACATCAGGTTATTTAATGAACATGGGTTCAACAATAGTGTCTTGGAGTTGTAAGAAACAAGCTACAGTTGCCACTTCTACAACAAAAGCAAAATACATCTCAGCATGGGAAGCAACATGTGAAATTGTTTGGTTACGCAGAGTTTTGCAGGAATTGGGCATTTCTCAAACATAAGCTACATCATTATTCATTGGCAACCAGTCAGCCATTAAGCTTGCCAAGAATCCAGTTTTTCATTCAAAGAAAAAGCATGTGGACACCAGGTATCATCATATCAGATCACTCATTGCAAAGGATGTCATTAAGCCAATTTATTGCCCTTCAGAAGATCAGATCTCTGGCATTTTCACGAAACCTCTTGGTAGAATGAAATTTAATAAGTTCAGGGATGAACTTGGTATCTATTGTAATGTATATTTGGATCATAGGGTGGAATGTTAGATGATCCAAAATACAAATATCGTAGTTTAAAAAGTTAGAATAAAATGATTATTAATTTAGAATATTAAATTAATAATCTATAATATTTGATTAATAAATGGAGACATTTAGAAATAGAGTATTGTTGTAAAATATATGACTCTAGAAAGGTGCCGTATCTTAGGCTCTAAATTAGGAGTATAGTTAGAAGATTTTTAAGATAGAATTTATTGTAAATGGACACTTATCTATTTAATAAGTGATCCATGACTAGATTTAGTTAGGGAATTTAGTTTATATATAGCTCATTGCAAGAGTGTTGAGGTGTTTGGGTGTAAACTCTTGCAAATTCTCATATGTAATTTTTTTTCCTATTTAATAAAAGTGTGTGTCTTAGGACACTTCTGCCATTAGTCACTCCTCGAGGAGGGCCGTTACCTATCATCCATGATCTCCATTAAATGCCCGCTTGGGTGATCTCCCCTCTCATCACACATGTACCATCATATAACTTTCAACTCTGGATCGACAATATCCTTTCAGTACAGCCTAATCTCCACTTTCATCCTTCCCTTGATCTGTGTCCTCTGGGCTTATTCATTCACAGTTATGGTCTTTGCAACCCTTATTATGGACCCTCACCAGTGTTGTACTGCCTCTTCACGCCCATATGGCTCATTTCACAAACTTTCTCCATGGGTTTCTCATTTTTCTTGGTCCTCTGTTTACACTTCTCTACTATCAGTTGCACTCTTGTCTCCTTCAGACCCTTTGTAACAAACCCGACCCTTAAATTCTCTTTTTAGGGGTGGGGTATCAAAATTTTGTTTTCCTTAACTGTCTCAAATCCTAACTCCGTGATTTATATCACGTCCTACTTGTCCATCGCTATCCAACCACTACTTTCACGCTCAAATTTGAGCTTCGGACTAATAGATACACCCTTCCCAAGTTCTTTCGGTGTTTATTGGTCAAAGGCCATGTGGAATCCACGTGGATCCACCTCACACGTACCGTCTCTAAGATTCCTTCATCCATGGTGGAATTCCATCCACCATTCGATCCCACAACTTGACTTAATCTCCTTCTAATGTATCAGCCGTAGAGGAGTTCGACGCTTCATGCCTCTTTACTATCTAAGTACGAGACCACCTGAAGTTTCGAACTTCTGAAGTCTCGTAATTATGCCACGAGGATCTGGCCTTCAGGAATTTATATCTTTCTACCATACTCCTCCGAAGTCCCGAAGTCCTGGACTCCCAGAGTTCCGATCACTTCGCCAACTACTTTGGCTAGGCAGGCACATACCAAGGGATGACACGTGAAAGGGTCAGGGGTGACACGTGTCACATCCCAATAGGCATATAGGGTCTGTGATACGCATGAATTCAGTTGACATGTGGCACATCACTTATGGGTCCATGCTACCTTGGTGGCATTGCTTGCCACGTCACACCTAACTGACAACCTTCTAACATTTCCCCAGATCTCACAGTCGAGATCTGACCACGTAGATCCCGTGATCTACTACTCTCGTTACTTCATGAATTCGGCGTTCAGGGGTACATCGACACACCACTCCCCAAATCCCTGAAGTACCTAATCCCCGAACTAGAGGATCTGTCAACACACGTCCCTGTATATCAACGGCTGAGAGAGATCCCGAGATCTATGGTGCACATTACTTCACAGCTTCGACCTTTCGGGGTTTTTTTGTTACAACACCCTTGTTCTCTCGAAGTGGTCAACGCTGAAGTACCATATGCAGGTCCCTCCTCCTAAAATATCAGACAATAGGCGGGGCTCCGAACGATCTCCCCCCAAATCTATGGCTCTCCTTCACTTCGCAAATTCGACGTCCAAGGAGTTTGATGCTATAGCATCTCCATTCTGCCGAAGTGGAACTTCTCCGAAGTACCATGCACAAAACCTTCCACTAGACGATCAGATGGTCGAGAAGGGGCCCCAATGGACTTCCCAGGTCAATGACTCAAAACCTTTCACGACTTCGACATTCAGGTATTTTGACATTCATAAAGTTTATATCCCAGGGCTTCGAGCTCTCAGAGTTCTGAATTCATCAAGAGATAGCTCCTTTCGGACTTAGCACAGGGTTTCTAGACCCTGGTCATATGGATCCTTTGATGAATCTTGGGCTATAATCTCTTCTCTTAGCCAAGATTTGGTTAAGGTCGTGAGTGCGAGCCTAAGATCTCTTAAGATACTGGTTTGAAGGAAGTGCCTTCCCAGTTTGCAATACTTTAAGTTCTGAAACAGGGCGGGGTAATCTTGTGGAATTACTGAGACTGTAGCAGTATCAAGAACTTTGTTCTGACTCTGGAACTGTGGGGTAACTCTTTAGGGAAAACACCTTCGAGGGTTAAATTGGAGCATATGGGAAATCAAGCAGAAGCATAAGTCCTTAAGAACATAAATACATACACATAACTCGATCAGTCAATACAAAGCTAAATCTTAAATGTATACATACATGCATTCATTCATTATTTCAGTTCAATACACAAAGTATGAAAACACTTATCAAAACTAGAAGGCATGATACAACTTCTAGAAGGGGTGCCCATTTCCACCCAACCACATGCTTAGTCACTCCTTACGGATATACCACTGGCCACCCCCGAGCTAGACCACAATGCTTTGAGATTCAATCTCTTCTTCCAGCTCAGCGAAAGTTAGGGATGAAGGGTACTCTCCTTCTCCCGTCTCAGTAATAGATAGGGACGAAGGTTACTCTCCTTCTCCTGCGACCAGAACACACTCTTTTTCCAGTTCTTCGTTGAACCTGAGCTTAGTCTCTCCTCTGCACTCTTCACAATCTTCCTCTACCCATCACGCCTTCCTTTCTTTCCTTTCCTAGCAAGGTTGTGTGTGTCCTGAATTCTCAGTCTGTGGTTAGGTCTAAAATCCTTACAGATGGGCGCTCTACCCCATCCCCTCATCAACTCTTGAGGAGGTCTTCCCACATACCAACCTGACTGTAATTCATTCCTGGGTCAGAGGGTTGTTTTGATCCTGAGAAATTAAATCCAGCAAGGTACTGGTCTGGTGAAGGTTAACACAACCATTCCTGGTCCCCTTCACCATCTTTTTCATAGCATCCGTGGTCTCTCTTAGCACATCCCTCTTCTAGCAGTCATGCAACACTTATCCATTTTCTAGTAAATAACAAAATTTACATTCATTGATCTTTTATAGAAAGGTCCATCAAATCAAACAATCATACATCTCAAGTTTTCCATAGTGTTACAATCCCCTCCCCCTTAAAGGAACATCATCCTCGATGTTCTATTTGTCAACGTGCTCTATATATATAGAAGAAAACAAAAATGGATATGCTTGTCTCATGGCATTCTCCATTTCCCACGTGGCCTGATCTGGGCCAAAGTGTTTCCACTTCACCTTTACCTGTGCAATGGTTCGGTTCTTGAGTGAGGTTTCCTTCTTGTCTAGTATGCATTGAGGTTCTAGCAGGAATTCTCCCTCTGACTCCACCTAAATCACAGACCAGTCAATTATATGATTAGAATCATGTACATATTTTTTCAATAATGAAACATGGAAAACATTATGTGCCTTCAATGTGGGAGGGAGTGCTAGCCTTTAGGCTACAGGTCCCACTGTGTCTAAGATTTCAAAGGGTCCACAATACTGGGGTTCCATCTTGGCACAAGTTCCCATCGTCAAGGAACTCTTCTTGGGCCTAACTCCGAGATATACATGGTCTATTATCTTGAACTCTTAGGGAGTTCTCTTTCTGTCAGCGTAACTCTTTTGTCTGTCTTGAGCAATTTTCAGATTTTGCTTTATCTAAATCACTTGTTGCTCCATTTCTTTCAGCATGTCAGGTCTGATTGTAATTATATCCATTTGATTACTCCAGCTGATTGGAATCTTGCACTGTCTACCATAGAGGGCTTCAAAAGGGCTCATCTTTAAGGACTCTTGATAACCATTGTTGTAGGAAAATTCTACCAATGGCATGTATTCTTCCCACTTCTTAGGAAGATGCATTACATACATCCTTAACATGTCTTCTAATATATGGTTTACTCTTTCTATCTATCCATCAGTTTGAGGGTGATAGGTTGTGATAAACAACAATTTAGTCTCAAGACCAGTCATTAAGGACTTCCAAAAGCTTGAAGTGAATTTTGTATCTCTATCAAATATAATCTCCCTAGGCATGCCATGCAGTCTAAATATATCCTTCATGAATATGTTGGTGATATCTATTGCCTTGCAGGTTGACTTGACAAGAATGACGTGAGCAGACTTGCTCAATTTTTCCACCACTACCATGATGGTGTCGTTCTTCTTGGCCAATTTTGGTAATCCAGTGATGAAATCCATGGAGATGGTTTCCCATTTCCATTTGGAATTGGTAGAGGTTGTAACAACCCTGTTGGGTGGAAGTGTTCTGCCTTAACTTGCTAGAATTCTAGGCACTTAGCTAGATAGTCAGCTATGTCCTTTTTCAATCCAGGCCAATAGAATTGTTTCATGGTGGTTGTGATCATTTTCTGATAACCTGGGTGACCAGTATATGGTCTCTTGTGTAGTTCATCCATTATGAACCTCCTCAAGTCGTCACAACTTGGGATATACAATCTGTTTCTGCAAGTCAGCAGGCCTTCATCAAACATCTGATAGCCTTCATACTTTATTCATGTGGGATCTTGCTTTAGGTATGATGTCACGTTCTTGAAAAATGCATTTGTTTCTTGTGCACTCTTAACTCTTTCCCTGACATTCATTTCACAGGTTCTCATTGTTGCCAGGTGAATCATTTTCATACTTCTTCTAAGGGCATCGACCACCCTATTTTCCTTTCCTTTGATGTGTTTGATTTCAAAGTCAAACTCACTAAGGAGAGCCATCTACCTAGCTTGCCTAGCATTGAGTTTTGGTTGATAAAACAGGTGCCTCAACCCACAATGGTCTGTCATAAGTACAAATCACCTACCCAGGAGGTAATTCCTCCACATTTTAATGCATGCACTATGGAATCCAACTCTAGATCATGGGTTGCATAATTGATTTCGTGCTCATTTAGTTTTCTGGATTCGTAGAAAATCACACATTCTTCTTGTATAAGGACTCCTCCTAGTCCTTCCTTACAGGCATCTATACAGATGAGGAAGTCATTATCCTGGTCTGCAATCTTCAGCACAGGTGCATGAGTTAGAAGATGTTTCAGTTCTTAAAATCTTTCCTCGCGTTCTGATGTTCAAGTGAACTTAACCCCCTTTTTCTGAAGGGCAGTGATTGGACAACCAATCTTGGAAAATCCTTTTATAAACCTTCTATAGTATCCCGCTAAGCCCATAAAGGACCTGATATCGGATACATCCTTTGGGGTAGACCATTCCATGATAGACCTTATCTTATCAAGGTCTATTGCCACTCCTTTAGAAATGATATGACCTAAATAATGGACTTGTTTCTGGAAAAAGTCACACTTGCTAAACTTAGCATAGGGATGATGCTCTCTTAGTACTTGAAGTACAAGTCTAAGATGTTCTTCATGCTCCTCTCTGTTCTTGGAGTAGATTAGGATATCATCAATGAAAACCAATACAAATATGTCTAGGAATTTTTTGATTACATTATTCATCAAGAACATAAAAGTGGAGGGAGCATTGGTTAATCCAAATGGTACCACCACAAATTCATAGTGACTATACTTTGTCATGAAGGATGTTTTGTGGATGTCTTCATCCTTGATTCAGACTTGATGGTATCCATAACTTAAGTCGATCTTTGATAAAATGGAAGCATCCTTTAACTGGTCAAA
The DNA here is from genome assembly GCA_032191745.1 of Picea mariana. Taxonomy (NCBI): domain Eukaryota; kingdom Viridiplantae; phylum Streptophyta; class Pinopsida; order Pinales; family Pinaceae; genus Picea; species Picea mariana. Next base: position 8,932 of record JASDQU010188809.1, on the reverse strand, counting down.
CAAGTCATCAATCATTGGTAAGGGATACTTGTTATTTATGGTTGTCTTATTGAGTTGTCTATAGTCTATGCACAATCAGAGTGTGCCATATTTCTTTTTCACAAACAAGGTCGATGCTCCCCATGGAGACATGTTGGGACTGATATAGCCTTTATCCACAATCTCCTTTAGCTATAGCTTGAGATCAATTATCTTGGTGTACTCATCCTATAGGGAGTTCTAGACAATGGCACTGCTCCTGGTGCAAGTTCTATTGAGAAGTCAATGTCTATTCTTGGAGGTAGACCCGATACCTCCTCTGGAAACACGTCTTTATATTCTCTTAATATGGGGTGGTCCTCTAGGCTTGGTTTGTCATCCTCAACATATTCCAACACTTGCATTGCATATAGAGGACATCCCTTTTTGAAATACTTTTTCATTTGAAGGGATGATATTCCTCTCACTGAGACAGGTTTCTGAATTCCTTGGAGGGTTATTTTTCTACCTTCTTCATTTTCACATTTCAAGGTTTTATGGTAACAATCCAACTTATTTTTATGAGTGGCTAACCAGTCCATACCAATCAACAAGTGATAAGACCCTAGGGGAAGTATGTTAAGGGTCGCTTGGGTGGGTAATCCATCCATAATGAATTGGCAACCTAGTATGACCTCTGCTACTTTTCTTTTGGTTCCAGTGGCTATTTGTACTAACCATGGCTTAACATGTCTAACTGGTTGTAGTTTACAATTATCAATAGTTTGAGGGGCCACATAACTCAAACTAGAACCAGAGTCAATTAAAATGGAAACTAAATGGTTGGTGATCATACCTTCCATGTCCACTAGTGAAGCTTGGTGGTCAGCTTTTTTATTATCCAAGGCTGCATAAATCCATGGCATGATCCTAGCCACATCATTGACTATGGTAGCTTCATGGATGTTGTAGATTCTCCTGTTGTTATGTTGTCTATGTGAACAATATATCATCATATGTTCTTCTCCACAACCCCAACATTTCAAGGGTTCTCTCTTTGGGTTATCAGTCTTTACTGGGGTTGTTCCAGAAGGTTTATTTCCACTCTAGGAGGGGAAATTTTGCTGATACACACTTTTAGTAGGAAGGCTCATCCTAGAGTCCTTCCCATAGTTATTAAATCTTGAGGATTTAAACCCCTTCTTCTTGAATCCCTAGCTACTCTTCTTCTTCCAGTTCTCGCGAGGTTTTGTCTAACCCCCGAACTGTTCGTAGAAATACCTTGCCTTCCAAATAGTTTCTTCTAAGGTCTTTGGCTCATCAAACTCAATCCTATCCCGGTAGGATTGAGGTAACCCACTAATAAATCACCGCACTTTTACCTTTTTCATCCTTTATGTAGGGTACATACCTTATCAGTTCAAGGAATTTATTGATATATTCCTCTATGGTGAGTTGCCCTAGTTTGAGTTCATAGAACTCCTTAGTCTTCCCATCAAAGTATTTCTCTGACAGATACTTCTTCTTGAAGTATTTCTTGAATTGTTTCCATGATAAATCCTTCTCATGGATTCCTTTCACATTCCTAAGGTCTTCCCACCAAATAGAAGCCTTTCCATTCAGGTTGAAGATGGCTATTCAAGCCTTCAAGTTTTCAGAGTAGTCATGGACTCTGAAGTACTTCTTTAAACTAAGCAACCAAGATTTTTCCTCTTCCCATTTCTTAATCTCTCCATCGAAAAAGGGTGGTTTGGATTTCTTGAATTCTTCGGGATCGCGACCTTTAGAATGTTTTTGCTTCCTTACTTTACGTTGATAAGGTGAGTTAGTTTTGCTACAGGAAGATCCCTCAGATTTGCCAGTTTCCTTTCCAGAGGACTCACCCGAGGAGTGTCCCCTGCCTCCAGGTTGGGCCTTCTTCGAGGTACTCCTCTGATAGTGACCACTTATGGGGCCACGTTTTTGTATCTCAGGTGGAATTTGACTTCTCTTCATATGTCGTCGATCCATGTGACTGGTTGTAGGTCCATGTTGTAGCTGCCTCTGTATATTGTATAAGCTCTGCAACAAGACTGCATTAATTTCTGTTTGTTTTTCTTGCTCATTTATCAATCTCTCGTTGTCGGCCTTGCAACTCTGTAATTTGGCCATGAGGTTGCTTACAGTTTTAGCCATATATGGAGGCGTCTCCACCGCCATCCTCTCGTTAGATTCTTCGTCTCTATTGTGGGAGCCATCCCACACTTCATGGCACGTCACCATCCTTTATGCTTGTAATTTCTCGCGATTTACTGACTGTTTGAGTGCTAACAAAAACACTTATTGTTAGCTAACAATTTTTTTTTTGAGTACATGAACAACACATAGTTCATTTCTTAAATGCACACAGACACAGTAGAAAGTTTTCATTCTTTTCTTCAGTAAGGGTTTAACCAAACTCCTTAGGAAAGAGGTAAGGTAGGATGTCACCCTTAAAATTTCTTTAAACATGGTTTTTAAGAAACTCATCCATAAGCCCAAGCAAGCCAAGTGTTGTAACCATGCTCTGATACCAATTTGTAACACACCCGGCCCCTAAATGCTCTTTTTAGGGGTGGGGTATCAAAATTTTGTTTTCTTTAACTATCTCAAATCCTAACTCCAGGATTTGTATCACATCCTACTCGTCCATCATTATCCAACCACTGACTCCACACTCAAATATGAGCTTCAGACTGGCAGATATGCCCTTCCCAAGTTCTTCCGACGTTTATTGGTCAAAGGACATGTGGCATCCACGTGGATCCACGTCATACGTACCATCTCTAAGATTCCTTCATCCATGGTGGAATTCCATCCACCATTCGATCCCACGAATGGACTTAATCTCCTTCTAATGTATGAGTCATAGAGGAATTCGACGCTTCAACGCTTCACACCTCTTTGCTATCTAAGTACGATACCACCCAAAGTTTCAAACTTCCAAAGTCCCGTAAGTCTGCCACGAGGCTCCGGCCTTTGGGATTTTCTATCTCTCTACCATACTCCTCTGAAGTCTTGAAGTCCTGAACTCCCGAAGTTCTGGTCACTTCGCCAACTACTTTGGCTAGGTGGGCATGTACCAAGGGCTAACATGTGGAAGGGTCAGGGGTGACACATGTCATGTCCTAATAGGCATATAGGGTATGTGATACACACAAATTCAGGTGACACATGGCACATCTCTTATGGGTCCATGTCACCTTGGTGATGTCATCTTGCCACGTCACACCATACTAACAACCTTCTAACATTTCCCCAGATCTCACGGTCGATATCTGACCGCGTAGATCCCGTGATCTACAACTCTCTTTACTTCGTGAATTCGACGTTCGAGGGTTCATCGACACACCACTCCCCAAATTCCTGAAGTACCTAATCCCTGAACTAGAGGATCTGTCAACATGCATCCCTGTATATCGACAACTGAGAGGGATCCCGAAGGACCCCGAGATCTACGGTCCACATTACTTCGCATCTTCAACCTTCAGGGGTTTTGTCGTTACAACATCCTTGTTCTCCTGAAGTGGTCAACACCGAAGTACCGTATGCAGGTCCCTCCTCCTAAACTATCAGACGTTAGGTGGGGCTCCAAACAATCTCCCCCCAAATCTATGGCTCTCCTTCACTTCGTAACTTCGACGTCTGGGGATTTTGATGCTATAGCATCTCCATTCTCCCAAAGTGGAACTTCGTCGAAGTACCATGCGCGAAACCTTCCACTAGACGATCGGACAATCGAGAAGGGGCCCCAATGGACTTCCCAGATCAACGACTCACAACCATTCGCGACTCCGAAATTTGGGTTTTTTGACAGTCATAAATTTGACATCCCAGGGCTTCGAGCTTGTAGAGTTCCGAAGTCATCAAGAGCTACCTCCTTTCGGACTTCGCGCAGGGTTCCTAGACCCTGGTCATATGGATCCTCTGATGAATCTCGGTCTATAATCTCTTCTCTTAGACGACATTTGGTTGAGGCCATGAGCGCGAGCCTAAGATCTCTTAATCTACTGGTTTGAAGGAAGCACCTTCCCAGTTCGCAGGACTTTAAGTTCCAAAATAGGGTGGGGTAATCTCGTGGAATTATCGATATTGTAGCAATATCAAGAAGTCTGTTATGACTATGGAACTGTGGGGTAAGTCTCTGGGGAAAACACCTTCGAGGGTTAAATTGGAGCATATGGGAAATCAAGCAGAAGCATAAGTCCTCAAGAAGATAAATACATACACATAACTCGATCAGTCAATACAGAGGTAAATCTTAATGTATGCATACATGCATTCATTCATTATTTCAGTTCAATACACAAAGTATGAAAACACTTATCAGAACCAGAAGGCGTGATGCAACTGTTGGAAGGGGTACCCATTTCCACCCAACCATAGGCTCAGTCACTCCTTACGGATTTACCACTGGCCACCCCCGAGCTAGACCATGATGCTTTGAGATTCAATCTCTTCTTCCGACTCAACGAAAGTTAGGGACGAAGGTTACTCTCCTTCTCTCGGCTCAGTAATAGATAGGGACGAAGGTTACTCTCCTTCTCCCGCGATGCTCTTTTTCCAGTTCTTCCTCGAACCTGAGCTTAGTCTCTCCTCTGCACTCTTCGCAGTCTTCCTCTACCCATCATGCATTCCTTTCTTGTCTTTCCCAGCAAGATTGCGTGTGTCCCGAATTCCCAGTCTGTGGTCAGGTCTAAAATCCTTACAGATGGGCGCTCTGCACCATCCCCTCATTAACTCTTGAGGAGGTCTTCCCACCTACCAACCTGACTGTAATTCATTCCTGGGTCAGAGAGTTATTCTGATCTTGAACAATTAAATCCAGCAAGGTATTGGTCTGGTGAAGGTTAACGCAACCATTCCTAGTCCCCTTCACCATCTCTTTCATAGCATATGTGGTCTCTCTTAGCACATCCCCCTTCCAGCAGTCATGCAACACTTATCCATTTTCTAGTAAATAACAAAATTTACATTCATTGATCTTTTATACAAAGGTCCATCAAATCAAACATTCATACATCTCGATTTTTCCATAGTCTCTTGGCCAATATAGTTATATTTACAAACTGGGGGAAACATGGGTGTTACACCCTTTGACCCTCACCTTGCTCTATCTTCTCTACAAATATTCTCTTTCTCTTGCACCCACATCCCACAATAGCTCCTATCATCGCTCTAGGGGAAACCATCGTCATTCTTCTGGTTCCTGACTCATCTCTGCAGTAGAGGAATCCACAGAGGTTTACCATTCCCACACTTCACCTAAGATACAAGCGAAAATTGATCTAGTAGAGGTAGATGTCAGAGTCCTTAGGAACTTTGTCTCCAATGAAGAGGTCATGAACTACACTCACTCCTCGGTTCCTAACCCTGGTTCCACGTGAGCAAGAGACTCATAATATTTGAGGACTATTGATCTCTACTGGCATCTTAAGATGTTAATGGGCAGAGTTCTTGTAAAGAGGCACAAAGCTCACCAGGAAATTCTCTTACAGTTGGATGACATGTAGTTACAAATGAAGCTGGTGGACCACAAGATCAATTTGATGGCAACGAAGCTCGCTGGAATGTCTCTAACCAAGATGAATTTTCCTTAGCTCCAGGTTCTTGTGGTTGATGATCACCCTCCTCTAGCCTAATTATGTTATGTTTTTTTCATTTTAGTCTATCTTTTTCTAGGTTTCAGAGGCTTGGGAGCTTTTTCCCCAGCTCCTTTCAGTGATCATTATGCTAGGCAGATTCATATCAAACTCATATCAAACATCTATAGTTTGTATTATTCTTTGCTCCATACCCTTAAAAAACAATGGTTTTATAGTCATGTTAAGCTTAACAAACTAACACAAAAGTTTCCCTAGCAATAGGCCAACAACAAGGTTTTTGTACAATACTCTCTTAAGCTTAACAAACTAACACAAAAGTTTCCCTAGCAATACGCCAACAACAAGGTTTTTGTACAATACTCTCTTAAGATAACCGAAAAGTTGTACATAGCTTAAAAAAAATAAAAATTAACAAGTAGATAAATTCCATCTCTTTACACCATAATTTATTTTTAAATTAAATAGTTATCTTTTATAAAATTACAATTTTATTTTATTAATAAAAACTTTCATTATAAAATTTTGTTTTTATAAATTTTAATTAATTTTAAAATAAACTTATTAAAAATATTAAATTTATCAACTTATTAACTCACTCATAATTCCTAATTTATAATTTATAGACTCACACCTTAACATAACATATCACACCTATACCTATATAACGGACTCAACCTAACCATATATATAGTTGGGAAGTAGCTAATGGAATAGATATTAGTAAAACGAGAATACCTTCTACGCTGGGAGACCAATCTGACTATTGAATAATGGGTAAATGCTTTATACAAGAGGGCGTCAAGACCCCTACTATCTATAATGCAGCTATTTAGCAACTATAAAACGTATTAACATATCTACCAACACTTCAAATAGTTTGAATAGTCACCTTAAAGTAATTGTGTTAATATATTTACCCAGTAGTCATCGGATACACAAATATATCATAAATATATCATGGATTAAATTCATCTCCATGTTTTCGATAAGACTTCCGATTCTTAATACTAAGAGAAAAATTCTAAACTTATCATTAAAAATGTAAAACCTTCATAAAGTGATAGAAAACACAATTAACACTGTTAATTGAAAATTCAATTCTTGATAATAAGAAAATTCAGTTCTCGATAATAAGAAAACATTCACAGCTTATAACTGAAGCAGGTAAAAAAGGAGAGTACACTGCTGAAACTTATTTGGGACAAGAAATAGCGGGGGGCGGGGCAATTCAAAGATCGAGGAATGCGGCAATTAACGGAATATTCACAAAGCTTTCTACATATTTGTATCTTCACGCCCTATTGTTGATACGGTGGAGAGTTTACCGATGTTGAAATGAGCCGTTTTGACCAGCCTCCGCTCGAAATTTTCTGGACAATCCTGTCCTCCGGGTCAGCTGTAGCGGCACATCCAATAACGCCTACACTACACAGATCGATAACATTCACGTTCATTGAATCCGTACGGACGTCAGGAAGAGGAGCTTCGACGAGCAATATCCAGCCTGTTGCAGAGTGTTTAAGACTCTGCAGACTGGATGCCCATGCAACACCATGGTACCCTCGCGCATCCATGCTACTCCCTTTTCCGACTCCCGCTCCATCCTCTGGTGGCTCACTCAACCAGACGGCATGACACAACGTTGTGGACAGTGAACGGGGTAAGCACTCATTTAATGAATGGCGTGAATGCCCCTCCGCGCCCATTTTTGAATTTGAAATGAGCTAGATATTTCAAATGGAACGAGTTGCACATTATTCCCTCCGCGCCCCATTTTCGAATTTGAAATGAGCTGAGATGAGCTGTGGCAATCGTACCCACTATTTTGAGTTTCAAAGAAGAGCATTATACTGAATATAATATCAGCAGATGTGGATTTTGCCACCTGCGATTCAATGAGATTGGCGAAGTTGCTCTCAGAACGCCAGGCGAAGCTCAACGATCTCCTGCAGCATCTCTGCAATCCACAAGAGGTCGACATTTTGTTTGTTAAGCTGCAGGACTCGTTGAAGGAATATCTTAATAAAATTGTGATTGAGGGGTACTTCAAGCAGTTCGAGGATGACCGGAGGATGCACTGCACGGCTCAGATGCAGGAGATGTTTGAGGGCTACTACACCTATATCAGGAACACCGGTTCGACGGGTGTAAAGTTTCTGGCGAAGGAGACGGTGATGCTGGAGAAGGCCTAAGGCATTGGGCTTCCCAACTTCTTATCCCGTCCAGTATTTTTGAGCTTGTTGTAGATGCTGGTGGACCGGATCACTGAGAGCAGCTTGGAGATGGTATTTATGGTATGGGAATATATGGAAAACGTCATATTGCAAGTCATTGACTTTTATTGCCAGTGCTATCCATGGAAACAAACTGCAGTCTACTCACATCCATGGTCCAATTCATGGAAAGACTGCGTAATCTTTGTCTTCCATGCAGAAAATCTCAATAATGGCAATCGTGGCCACTTAAATACCCTAAATTATAAATATATACAAGGTTGTTGATATGCTTGAGAAATTGTCGGTTAAACTAGCTAAAATGCCAGTTATGTGTCAAGTTGTTCATGTGCTAATTGATATCTTGTTCTATTATCGAAACTGTAATCAAACCCACAAAAACAACAATAAATAAAATCAGCCTTAACCACACGACATATTCATAACTTGGTTTGGGTTGATCTTTAAAAATTTCCATATTAATGTGTTCTTTAACTTTATTCTCCACTATTCAGTCACTTTATTACCACTCAAGGCTTCCATTATTCACTCACATGCAATATTTTGTGGAAACTTTTCTTAAATTATGCTACTTGGCACATATGGCTAAATGTGTGGTATGATAATTTCATACAAGTTATATATTCATAGGTAGATAAATGGATTAGGCTTCCATTATTCACTCACATGTAATATTTTGTGTCAACTTTTCTGGAATAGAATTATTCAGGTGGTTCATGATGAATGAATGGATGATTAAATTTCATTTGAATATTGCATGTATGTGTATGACCAATGTCACATACCCATTACCTAAATCAGATTTTTCTGGTCTTCTGCCGAATCAGAAGCCCTAAACATCCATGGAGGACCAGCGTAAGCTGGCTCTTTCTCTCTCCCCGCTCCCATGTGGTCGCGGGTCATGATCAGGGTTCGAATAAACGCAATACCTCTTTCATGTTTCGCGCCTCGGCGCTACAGTGATGTCGACTCATTTGACTTGGCAACCGTCGAACCCTGACAAGGCTAGCGATCGACCAATGGGGCAAATCCCCACAGGGTTAGCAAATGGCTAATAGGAACAAATCCCAACAGGGACCAGAGAACAGTCAATGAGAAACGGCCCCGTTGCGCGGT
>JASDQU010188808.1:8971-20365 GCA_032191745.1 Picea mariana | reverse complement strand
GTGTGTGATTGTTTATTTATTACTGCTCATTATTGGATAATAATTCTACATTGATATAACATTTGAAGAAAAAGGATTATAATTACGTTATTACTAATTCACCCCCCCTCTCAGTAATCCAACACTTGGTTCCATGAAACCATTCCCGGCTTCAACCCCTTCTAGCCTCCTCAAGTCACCATTTTTTAATGGTTAAACAATAATGAAACCGAGTGCCTAATTAGACTATTCACACAATCCTTTTCTCTTTCTTCTCACCCAAGATCCACAAAGTCACAGGGGGAGGGAATATGGGGAAAATGGTGAGGAAAAGTTTTAATTGCTTGCAAAAAATGAAATCTCTAACAACTAGCCAACACAATATTGCAAGGGTGGGCAAAACAAAAATAAGATAACTTAGGAAAAAGGCAATAAATTATCTAGCGACACAATTTTGCCTCAAGGACAAAGGTGGGAAAAAAATGAAACAAGTTAACAAGCCTCACAACTATGGCACAATGTGGAGGACAAACCTACCAATTTTGTGGCCAAGGTGGGAAAAAGGCTTGAAAATAAAATAAGTAAATCCTAGCCACTCAACCTTCTCTTTGTGGGAGAAGTGGGGCAAGAAACTTGAGAAAAATCATAAATCTAAACTAGCTGGCACTATTTTTCAAGGGTGGCAAAGCCACTCACATGCAAGGTGTCGGCAAGACACTAAATATAATTTACAATTTTACAAATTTTGAAAATAAATAAAGAATGTAAGCCAAAGAGACTATCTTGGGCTGTTTACAATCATTTAGAAAGTAAGATGAAGGAAAGGGTTTGGCACCACAACTCTTGGATGCTTCCTTGAGTTCCTTTTGGCCAAAAATGGGTAGCACCTCCTCTTAGATTGACGAAAACCTGCATAAAACAACAAGCTTTGTTCATTGGAAAATGCTAAAAAAGACTTAGAACAAGTCAGTTTTGGTTAGTACATAAAACATAAGTGACTAAGAGATGGAAATGAAAACAAAAAATAAAAGGAAGCTTTTGATGGTTGGACAAGTGGGATTCAAGACTTAGAATCCACTCATCCAAGCCTTTGGTAACCTGCAAATATGTAAATCCTTGCTACACAATGAGACAATAAGGTGAGATCCTCTAAATGGCTTGTAAAATACTTTGCAAACACAAATAGAAGCAACCCGCAAAGACTTGTAGCAATACTACTACAAATCTATCCCTAGCAAAATACTTTGTTTGGGGTCTTCAAGTAAAACAATGTAATCATGAAAATACACTAAAATTTGCAGCTAAGTTACCTCAATGAGAACACCATACAAGAACACCAAGAGATCACCAATAGAACACCAAGAGATCCTCCAAAGCTTCACATTTATTATCCAAAAGAATGGATGCAAGTTTGCAGCAAAATTACAAGAGAGAATTTGGGACAGAGCAAGAGAGAGTGAGGAGAAATTTGGGAAGCATGAAGTTATATTGAGATTTGATGTCCAAATGCGGAGAGGAGGCCTTCTTTTAAGGGAGAGAGGGAGAAGAGACCCCCCATGCATGTTTTACAAGTGTCACTTAAAGTGATGGAGGGTCCACTCAAGGCGGGCACATGATTGAGAGAGTGGGCCACACCACATGAGAGAAGACTAGGGGATGAGGGTGTGGGAACCCCCTCTTCTTTGTTAAAACCTCTCACAATGACCTAAGGGGGGCGCCCAAGGTGAGTGGCCCTCTCTTGCTTTTGATTTTCCCTTTTTCCAAATGTTCATGAAGAGGGGGGGCTCTCTCTAGGGAAACACATGTGGTCCTCACTTGACTTTGGGGGGCTATTTTCTAAGTGGAAAACCACTTTATAACTTATGAAATACTTTAGGAAACACTTCCCCCACTTTCTCCATGACTTTAGATTCAGTTACAAAATTTGGCATTTTTACATTAGCCAATTATTTGTTGATTTTTGACTGACTTAGACTCCTCATGGACATTGTCCTAGAAAAACTTGTCCAATTGAGTTGAAACTTGGTCCAAGGGTGTAGGGGATCATAATCCATTTTATTTGATCACTCATACCCATATACAAAATCCCCAAGGATCAAAGTTTTACATTTTACATCAAAAATAATTAAAAATTTTCAATTTACGGGAAATTTTAATTATTAAAAACACCTATCAACACTTAAAGGAATTTTGCGAGACTCTAGGAGATGTCTAGAATGGTGATTTACAACACTTCTATCCCTTATTCACCTACTAGGCCTGATCATTAGAACTCATTTCACCACTTTGGAGGATTATTGAGTGAAAAACTTAAGTAATTAAAATCACTGAAAAAACAAAATTAATTTCCCAAGGAAAAAAACACTCTTTGAAAGGACTTCCATAATGATAAATTCCTAGGCCACTAAATCATTACAAAACTTGACCCATGCTAACATGTTACATTACAAAAAATTCCCACATAGGGGAGCGGACATTCTGTGGAGAGAGAAAGAAGTTTTTGGGGCATGATTTCCTTGCTGAGCCATAGATATACAAATTTGTCATACCACAAGGTACATGTCTTCATGGTACATGACATTGACACCTAGTTGGATAGGTGGTCAATAGTACCATTGATGATGTATCATGAACATGGATGAGGGGAAGCACCTTTTTCCCTGATTACACCTTGAGATAATGACACGTGGCCTTGGGAGGCCCTCCTTCACCGTTGGGAGGCTTGACATCACCACACATGTGGCCTTGTGATGCCTTATTTGCATGTTTTATCATTTGTAGAAGTTATTTGAGGGGTCAACCCCACTTGTATGATGGATTATTGTAATTTTACTTTATTATGTCGACATATGTGCTAGGGTTTACCTCACATAAATGAGGCTAGCACTTGGATCATTTGTCATCATCACATTCCTCACACATTTGTGGGGTAACACTCTTAAAAACGTTTGCTACTTTTCTCTCTTTCTCTTTTTACTCATGTGCTACTCTTGGATGAGAAGGATTCTTGTGGATGGTTTGCTCGCTTAGATGGTTATTTTCTGCAACTAGGTCTTGAATGGTCTAGCTACTTGCAATAAGTAAGTAATTTGTTGCTTACAAGTTATTCTTGAATATTGTTGGTAATTTCTTCTTGTTCCAAGTAGCTAGACCATTCTTGGTGGAGGGTGTTAGCCCTTTTACTTTTGTGCAAGCATTGTCTCTTGGTCCTTGTAGGTCCACAAAGGTCAGTGTGAACAAGATCTAAAAGTTTTGAGGTTGAGTATTATTTTGCTTTGAACCTTATTCTAGTTTGCTTTCCTAGTTGACAGTGTCTACATAGTATTTGATGGCTTTATGATCTTTGGCAAGTTTCTTACTGCACCAAGATTGTCGACTTTCACTAGATTTTCAAAGTTTTAATATGTCCCAAACTTTTATGCCATAGCCAACTTTCATCTGTTAGATTCATATGGAATTCCTCATTCAATTTTGCATCTAGTACATACACATTTTCGGGAGTTCTAGGAGCAGTACCAACCAGTTTTCCTGTGTCTTCTCTCCTAATCTCACATTTATGGGAATCAAAGATGCAAAAGTTCCCCTGATCACAGCTTTGGATGACACTTAATAGGATAGTTTTCAATTTTTCAACAAGCAACGCCTTCTTGGCTTTGTCTTTTCCCAAGCTCACAGTGCCTTTCCCAAGTATGTTACCTGAAGCATTGTCACCAAATGTAACTTTACCTTTTTGTTTCTTTAAGTTCAGAAACTTGTCCTTGTTTCCTGTCATATGTTTTGAGCACCCACTGTCAACATACTAGAGATCTTCTTTATCTTGGGATTTTAAGGCAATAAGACATTCCTTCTTTGATATTTTTTCTTTCCAAAGCTTCTTTTTCTCTCTAATGAATCTTGGTTGTTCTGAGACTTCCATTAATCTGAAATTACTGGCCTTATGTCCATAGTTATGACATCTGAAGCATTCTAGGTCCCCTTATTGTAGAGGTGCAAAAGAGTTATAGTTTATGCTTTTGACTTGATTCACTGCTTGGTTATCTTTACGGTTATAATTATTAACCCTCAAAGTTTTCCTTCTATATGCTCTACAATTCATAGCTTTGTGTCTGAAATTAGAGCATGTAAAGAAATAACCAAACAAAATGCGATGATACCTATTTTGATAAAACTTCTTTGGTATTGTCTTATCTTCCTTCTTTATGGTTGGAAGTGGTTCTCTGGAGTTATGATCATTACTTGTTTTCTCTTCATTTTTCTTCTTGAATGTACTGAGGAGAGTATCTGCATAATATTTTGAGTTAACTCAGCTTTCTTCTTGAGAATAGCCTATTCCATTTTTATTACTTGAATTCTTTTGTGTGTTAATAATCTTATCTAATATTTTAGAGCTATTTTCATATTTTGTTTGAATGAGTTTTTCTTCAAGTTCTTTTCTCAGGTGAACTATTTATGCCTCCATTCTTTCACAGGTTATTTGTTTTTCTTTAAGATACTTTTCCATACTTTCTTTGATCCTATTTGATTATAGGATTTGGTTTTTCAAGTTGCTCATGAGTTTCTCCATCTCCTTTTCTTTATGTTCATGTTTTTCCTTTTTCTCAACTACAAAAAACTTCATTTGTCTATATCTGGTTTTTTATTTTCTTAATTCATACAAGGCATAAGTTCTTCTTCCATATTAACTTTTGCTTCATCTTCTGACTCTTTATCATGTTTAATTTCAACTATATCACTAGACTCTTGAATACCTAGAAAAAGGACTTCATCATCGTTAGATTCATCACTGCCATTGAACTCTGATGAACTGTTGTTTTCTTCTTTTGAGTAGAAATGTTTTTTCCCTTTGTAAATTTTTTTCTTGTAGTTGGGTTCTTCCTTCTTCTTGTATTGTTTAGTTTTGTTTTCTTCATATTCAGGGTCATACTTGGGATAGGGACACTTGGATACAAAATTTCCAACCTTTTCACAGTTAAAACATTTGAAAGACAACTTGCCTTTGTACTTCCCTGATCCTTTCTGAAGTTTTCTAATAAAATTATCTTCTTCCACATCAGATTCTTCATGATGGCTAGATTGAGGTTTTTATTTCTAAATTTTTGTTTTCTTGAGCACCTTGAAGGCTTCCACTCCTTGTGGGAGGTTCTCATGACCTAATATTAACTCATAGGTTGTGAGGATTCCATACAATTCATCCATGGTGAGTTTATCTAGATTTTCCCGATCTTCAAGAGTGAACACTTTAGGATTGTATAGAATAGGTAGTGTTTTAGTACTTTTTCAACTAGGTCATTGTCTGACATTTCTACTCCCAATCCTCTGATTGCATTAACAATATTATCAACTCTTTCGAAGTAATCTGAGATATTCTCTTCATCCTTCATTTTTTGACCTTCATATTGTACTCTGAGAGTCTGCCCTCTTTACCTTGGAATCTCTTGCATATATGGTTTCCAATTTATCCTAGAGTTCTTTTGCATTATTACAATTTAGTACCTTAGCAATGATTTTCTTACTCAGTCCATCTTGTAGTGTTTTTTGACAATTAAAATTGTCAATGGAGTTTTTCTTGCAAAGTGTTTCTAAAGCCTATTATTAAAAATAAATAAATAAATAATACTAGTAGGTGGGACCCCCTTGAACTATTGGAGATCATATCTATTCATTTTGATGTTGTGATGATGTGCGACATGACTTACATGGTTGATGAGATCTTGTTGTTATTGGTAATAGTTTGAGCTTATGAAGTGTTGATTCTTTATCTTACTACAGCCTATGCTATTCATTAATGTCATTGCTATCTGTTCTTATCGCACCTGCACAACAAACATGTTAGTGAAATTACATGAAGTGAAGTTTTGAGAAAGGCAAAGATACTATAACAAGTGCAAAGAAAAGGAATCTAATTCTGCATTTTTACTATACTACATGCAAACAATTGGAAGGAAATGAGAAACAATTACAAAGGGGAAGAATTTCAAGCTATCCTACATACTATATTACATGCATAAAAGACTTAACGATTATTGTTTAATCCTGGCTAGCAAAGTAAATGGTTATGCAATTGTGATTGAGTTAAATTGGTTAATACGCATATGGTATGAAATGTTTGTGGCGCATTTGGAAAGGTAATAGTGCTAATGGTTATGCGAATTGTTATATGGAATTTGAACTATGTTATGGCATAATTTAGAAAGTGGGTATGGTCTATTGGTTTTTAATGTGGTGATGGTGTCGATACATGGGTTGATTGACGATGTTACTCGTTGGCATGTACTAATGAGTTAATTCATTGTGGGTGGAGGTGGCGTGCATTTACTCCATGTCACCTTTACTCCTCCTGTTAGCCACCACCCTAGTTGGGATATTATTTGATCTTGATGTTGTGGTTATGCTCCGAATTTTCGACAGGGAGGAACCGCTGGACGAACTCCCGTTTTAAGGAATTCGATTATAGCTATGTCCTTTTTTTTCGCCATCCATGGCTTTTCTCTGGTTATGAAATGATTATTAGCTCAGGTTTATTGGTTTTTGTTTTCCTAAGTGTTTCAACTGTGTGAAATTGTGTTCTTGGGATGAAGAGTGGATGGTTCTTCCTGAAATAATTTTGAATTCATAGAATTTATTGGTCTTCCTGGGTGGTAGCTCTTTGTTATCCCTGCTAGTTTAGTTGGAGTGTTTTTTTTTGGTCTTGAGTGGATGGCCATCTTCACGCATTTTTCACTAAATCTAGTCTTTGGCTTTTATGGGTTTAGTAGTTGGAGGTCTCCTTCATCACTGTGTTTCATTCACTTGGGCATTGGTTGATTCCACCACTAAGGTTCATGAAGTGGGTGTTATGTTCTTAACTCGGCCCTATCTCCACCTCATTATTGTGGTAGTTTGAACTAAGAACATTAGGGTTATACCCTACGTGCATTAAATAATATTGCTAGGCCGAATGGGAGCCTCACCTTTTTGTCATGGCCCCCTGCCATGGATTGTTACCTGTCCACGAATGAATCATGGCTCTCTCTATGTGCACACCATTGGACCCAGAGGTTTCACCATTGTGAGGAGTTGGCTCTGATCCCCTTGTGTTGGCTATAGAATAGACCCTTAACCCTTCAGTCTTGATTCTTATAGAGGAGACTTCCATGCCTGTCAAGTTGCTATGGGTTATTCTGGATTTAATGTATGGTCGATTACTTTGAATAGGGACTCACCCAATTGGTCGTATGGCATTCATGTTGGTTTGGAATTTAGTTACTTCCCCTATGATAATAATGAAAAGTCATGCATTGTCATTAGCACCACTCAATTACGCAGCCGCGCTCCTTGTGAATAATAACTCAGTATTGTTTTAATGGAGAGGGCCACAACCCCAATTTGAATCGATGCATGGGTATGCGTTGTTGTCACATCTTGTTAGGTCAATTGATTTCTCGAAAGTGAAAATTTGGTTGGTTGGTACACAGTCACTGGTATTTTCGCACTAAGGATTGTCTATATGTTTAGCTAGCATTGGTTACAAATTCTTAATGTTTCTCACGCATGTCGCGTTGTGTGTATGGTGTTTTTCAAATGAAGTAATGGTCATGGTAACTATGGTTTTCTTTTTGGGATGAATAGTTATTGAACCAGATGACTATAGAAACTATATCCACTGTATCCTTATGATTGTTTGATTGTATAAGCCCGAGTTTGCACAACATAGTTGATCACAGTTAGATTAAATTGAAGTGATATTGTGTTAGATTGATGACCCAACACAATGAATTGAGTTATTGTTGTAACTGTGTGTTTGAAGATGTTGCATCGTGGTGTTTTGGTGTCTGTGCACTGTGTATAGTATGGATAGATTGGGTTTCAAAAGGTTTTAAGCATGTTAATCGTTGCAATCAATCATTTGTTAAGAAGGACATGTTGTCGAGACCTTGTCGTGTCGGATGGATGGTCCAAATTTTAAGTCACAATGATTTTTTTTTTTTACAGTGGAAGGACTACATGCCTGGGCGAATTACCCTATGCATATCTTGTGTCTAAATGGTGGTTGTTGGTTGTATGTTTAATTGTCAATTCGGGCGTTGCAATTTGGTCTTGATTATTTTGGTTACTGCCTATATATGTTTAACGAATATAATTGCATTTAAATGATAGGCCCAATTGCAGTGATAATAACTTCATTGTTAGTTTGAAAAGATGAATTTTGAGTATTATTGTGGATTGAAGAAATACATGGGCAATAGTTGATTTTGATGGTTTATAAATTGGAAATGGGTACTATTCAAAAATTGTTATAAAATGCAAAGTTAATAAATCAAAGGAACAAAACCCCTTACAAATTGTGTGGAATCCATACTGTCTTGTAGTGAAACTGTGTTAGATATTTGATTATGAACAGTGAACTAGTTAAATGCATAGAAATTGTCATTTGGTCAAATGATTGATGGTTGATGCATCTCTTTTTCGCATAATGTTTTTTGGATCACTTAATTAATTTCATGAATAGTAATCATCTTTCTCCCCTTCCATGATTTCATTTTCCACTAATTACAAATCCCATCACCTTCCCATTTCATTTTTTCACTCCCTGTTCTGAGATTGATTATAGTCAAGATAATTTTAGTGTTAAGGCAGTTGAAAGTGGCAGTGTCTTGTGTGGATTACAATGACGTTTTATTGGTTTGATTTTTAGTTAATTGTTGTTGTCATTGAGCAGTGACCATGTATTTCCCCCCCTCATTATATCATATTTTCACTGAATACAAACCCCTCGCATATTCTAGAACCCTTTTTCACCCCCCTTCTCATTGATTAACAGTAAAACAATTTGTATGGATTGGATTGAATGAGTCTGATACATCACTGAGCCAAATCTATTTCATATTTTTAAGAGTTGTCACATATGGTTATTTAAAATACTATTTGCTAATCGATCACACATGTAGGATGAGTTTTTTAAATCGATATTAGGCCTAAAGGCGTTGCACAACCAAAGGCAAATTTAGGAAAATCAAGAGGTGACAACAACAATCAAGGAAGGGTTGCATCGTAGACTGGTAAATGTGGTTTTTGAGTTTTTATTTTATCTATTGCTTTATGACAATTGACTTCAGGGATCTTTGGACAACATGTTTTATTTTGGATATATAAGTATTATTTTTGTAATAATTTCAAATTTCATGAGCTTAAATTTCCAAAAGTGAATATGTTGATGGGAGACACAAGGATGTGTGTTTTTCTTAACTAATGGTTTTGTTATGATTGTTATGATTTTTATGAACTAAAGGGAGTCACTAGGGGTCCCACCTACTAGTTATTATGTATTTATAACCTTTATTATAATTATTACTCTCCCCCCTAACTAAAGTTAGTTGAGTCTTTTAATTAACTTAACTAATGAGTTGGTTCAACTACTTCAACCAATTCTAATTTGTTAAAAGAAAAAGAAAAGGGAGGAACAAGAGGAGGATAGAAGCAAAAGCATACTAAGGTTTTCTCTTTGATTTTATGTTGAGATAGTTCAGTTTTCATTAATTCATATATTTATCACAAGCCTAATCCTATTTTATGATAGCAGGGTCTTATTGTAGACAACAATATTCAGGGTTGAATCAAATCATTCAGACACTTGTTTTTCAGAGGTATTGATCTATCTTTGATAGTCTGTGTAGACTTGTCTATTTGTGAATCAATTTTCATGACTGATAAAGGCTATTGTGCAGAGTTGAGTGGGAAACATTATGTGGCAAGATGATCCAGATTTTAGAGTTCAGTTTTGGTTTTCTGTCAGAGGTCCTTTTGTGTGTTCCATCGGGGATGTCTAAGTTTGACTTTGGTCCAAGATTTCTGTATGAGATTTTGTAAAGAGAATGGTTCTTTGGTGAATTGGAATGAAATAAATGATTTCTCTATGTATCATCTATCTTGATTATCATCTTGGTGTCTTTACTTATGTTCTTACATTTATTTCAGCAACTATTATATTTAGAAAATTAGATAAAAAGTGAATTTCCACAAGTTTTTTGTTGATAAAAGATTAGCCTAAGCACTCGTAATTAATACTTGTGAGTTAGGATGTTATTTTTGTTGGCTATAAACATAGGGTGATATTCCCATCTACTTTTCTTTAGCCAAGTAAAGTCTGGAAATGCTTGAGTAAGATCATTTCATATATTTTCCTCAACAATGTGTTTAAAGCCTTTGCATGTTCCCCAAAATTTTTCTTATCTTCTTCTTTTATGGGAGTGTCTTTTGGAACATCGTGTCCCTTTTCCACTAATATCCACACTTCCAGTCCAATGGACATCAGATAGATTTTCATTCTAACACTCCATAAGACATAGTATTCACCATTAAATAGGGGTATTTTTGATGACATATTCAACTGCTAATCCATTCTAATGTATATTCATCTTCAAGTGATTTAAACCTTTTGTGAAGGGACCTGCTCTAATTCCAATTGAAGGATCAGATCTTGTCACTGACAGGGGGAGGGGGGTGTGAATCGATGACACAATTATTATATCAATTTTTCTTTTGTTAATGAAAACATAATTTTAACACAATATTTTATCGTGGAACCCAAATGGAAAAACCACAAATTATTTTTTATTAACTGCAAAATTTTGTTTTACATGTTAGATAGAAGGAATATATTCTTCCTTTTCAATTAACACCAACTGATTAGGATGCACCCACACCCTTGTTCACCAACACCAATTGGTAGGAGGTTTCGATCCCCCTTTTAGTTAGCTACAACTGACAAGGAAGCACCAACTCCCTCTGGAGGCACCAACCTACCCTTGCACCACCCAACCACCCTTATTTTCTGAATCTGGGGAAACTTATGTATCAAGGCTTTACTGCATATTTCTCTTCTTCTATGATTAGTATATCTTCTGATTCAAACTACAGAGTCACAACATTCTCAACACTCTTTCTCGTTTATATAATATTCAAAATGGTGTGAGAGTGATACATTGTGTCTCTTTGATTGGACCATCACACCTCTTAATTTAACTTAACCATAATCAATGTTTTATCATTTTTACCATGAAGGATTTTCATAAATTGATCACAGTTATGGACCAATTTCATCCTTTTAAATTGATCCTGAATATCTACAATTTATTTACAGAAACCAAGTTCGGCAGAGGCGCTTCCTTCAAGCCATTACATGTGACTGAGTGATACAAAACCACAGGCTTTATCAACTTTAGCGACGTATTATATTCTTCCTTTTAAATCTCTTATATTATATGACCAATGGCAGTGACCAGATGCTAGTCCAAAATGAGTTCTTGAGCGCTTATCAATTCAACGGTCATGATTTAATCCCCTAATGAGATGGACGACAGTCGGGACATCGAGAAATTCTAGATTTCAACTTTTCAGTTTTTCAAATCAGATCGGATGGTTTATTTCGTGGAACCA
>JASDQU010188807.1:0-11725 GCA_032191745.1 Picea mariana | reverse complement strand
GCTTTCTTTCTATGCCTGATACTCTGTGACCCGACTGGTCAAGCTATTGGACAACATTTTCTCCCAGTTGAAGGAACAACCTTCGGCGACTCAAAATATTAGAGGCACCCATGGAAGAAAGAAATGTGAGGTGTCCTCTCTCCCGTATAATCTGCATGTCATCATAGCTACATACTTGTACTGTGGTTCTAAGGAAGCTATTGAATATATACTGTGGTTGTCTACCTTGAACTTCGCAGGGTGCGAAACCCAATCTTTTATTAATCTAGACATGGTTTTATCATACTGTACACATTCCTTTTGTTTGAACTCATCCAAGAATTCGGTGCCATATGTAAAGTTGGACGATGTGGGCAACTTATACATGGCTTGTAGATGTTCAGGCCTGAAAGTCCCAATGGTGACCTTTTGCTCATTCATGATGGTTCTGGTTGGTATGTCCACATGGTCTAATGCCCATCAGACCATATTGTAATATGGCAGTAGTCGTGGCCTGGCTGCTACTTTATGCATTCCTGATTGAATGATGATCTTATACTTGGTGGTTATGTCGTCTTTTTCATTGTCGCTGGAATCATCGGAATAATCCACTTGTTCAGCCTGCAGAACATCAAAAACGAACGACCAATTCGGGACCGATTCGATACTTTGAGATGAAGTATCAGTGACATTGTCCAAACCTTGTCCCGAAACCTCAATACTGGCCTTGGATGCTTTTCGCGGGGCCATGCCTAGAGATCCTGCTTTAGCTCTTCTGCGATAAAAATACGTATACATACAGAAGTTAGCACACTAAGAAAGTGTGCTCTACGTAATATAAAAATTCATTTGTTATAATGAACCACAACTTTATATATATTCGAAAACTTGGTACTTTTTAGAACAGATCTATCGAATCATGTTTAGGAATAAATTTAGCAATAAAAACACAATCTTTATTCGTCGATTTTCCTTATTTCATAATTAATGCCATAAATTTTGGCGGTTGGAAATGTCAGTTGGCGTATGGAATAAATAAGACTACCTCGTAAATCGTGCAAGCATCAAAGCATGTGAGATATTGATTTAGATTAATTAATCTAGTTTTACCAATGTTAATCAATCTTTTGGTACTCGTTGTATCGGCAATTTTGCTTCAACTCTTTGGACCTCTAACCCCTGAATTTGCGATGATCGATTTTGGCTAATAAAACCACAATTGTGATTAGGCACTTAATTGATTACGTAATTATTTATATTCTCCATATCGCGACTTGGAGCTTCGAAGATAAGTTTTTGGGAAGTTTTCATGCTGAGCTGCGAAACCACGAGATCACGATAAAACGTTTTAATTAAAAGGGAAGATAAACTTGGATTAAGTGTTTAATTAATTATATTTGTATCTTTATCGCAACTTCGCAATTCGGGCTCAGACAGTGTAGTTTTTTGGAAGAGAACGCGCCGAGTGGCGAATTACCGACATAACCTAATCATGGCTTAGATTTTCCTTTAACTTTGACATGGGTTACTAACATATGGACCTCGTAGTTTCGGCTATCGAGGATACGATAATGAGAGTTTTGGACTTAGTGAATGCCGAAGCGTGAAAACCCGATAATGTCTAATCGTGATTTAGGAAAACTTTACTCTTGTCACTGACCTGGGGTGATAATTTAAAACGATTTCCCTATTTCATCGCTTGGGACTTGTGAACTATGCGATCTATAGCATCCAACATGCGAAATCCCGAGGTAGAACAAAAAAGGGGAAGAAATTTTTTCGGAAAAGTAGAACTCACTCGAGAGTGAAATAATCATCGTTGTTGCGTGACAAGACTTCAGAGATTTTGAAACCACAGACGGAAAATACGAAAACCATGTTTCGATTTCGAACATTAAGACATGAAATTTGAGACGGGGTAGAAAAAACAAAGGCGGCTCCAACAGATAGGACATTATTGAAGAAAGTTGGTGAAAACTTTCTTGAAATTTAGTGGGCAGAGTGATATTGAATGGCTTAGGAAGAAAGTTGTGTAAATTTATTTTTTGGGGTTAATTGGTATAAGTATTCAATAAAAAATAGAGGTGAGGAAGTTTGTGAAAATAATTGTTTTGGGTTTTAGTAAGATAGATGATTTGGTATAATTATTGAATAAAAAAATAGAGGTAAAGAAGTTTGGGAAAATAATTGTTTTGGGTTTTACTATGATAGATGATTGATTGGTTGTTATGGAAGAAAAGTAGAGACATATTCATTTTATAAGGATTACTGAATTAGATGGATAATTTTAATAAACGGGATAGATTGGTGAAGAAATTTTTGCAAACTTTTTAAGTTAATTTGGAAATGGATTGGTTCAGAGGTTATCTAAGAAATAGAGGAGAAGAAATTGGAAAACTACTTATTTCTAGTTTGAATTTCGTTGGTTGGATAATTGTATGTACATAGTATGAAGAAAGGTGTGGAAACACATCCATTCTATATGGAATCTAGTAGACAGGCCATATTGAATGAGACATAAATTTGGTGAAGAAAGTTGTACAAACTCATTAATTCTATCTAGAATTTAGTTGATTACGGAACTAACTAGGAAATAGAGGTGAAGAAGATGGGGAAACTAATTGTTTCTAGCTTAAAAGCCCTATTCAATGGGAAATATTGGTGAAGAAAGTTGTGGAAACTCATTAATTTTATCTTGAATTTGGTTAATAGAAATATTGACTAGAAAACAAAGGGGAAGAAGTTTGTGGATTAAATTTGTTTCTAGTTTAAAGTTGGTTGGTAAGTCAATTATAGGGGAAGAAGTTTGTGGATTAAATTTGTTTCTAGTTTAAAGTTGGTTGGTAGGTCAATTATAAGAGACATATTATGGAAGAAAGGTGTGGAAAGTCATTCAATCTTAATGGAATTTAATGTGAAAGTCATATCGAATGTGACATGTTGGCGAATAAAGTTGTGCAAATTCATTAATTATATCTAAAAAATTGGTTGGTATCAGTATTGAATAGGAAATAAAGGTGATGAAGTTAGGGAAACCAATCAATCGAGGTCTGGGATGTTATTGAAAAAAGGTGTGGAAACTCATTCATTCTATATGGAATTTAGTGGGGAAGTCATATCATACAAGACATAATCATGAAGAAAGCTATGCAAACTCATAAATTCTATCTAGAAATTAGTTGGAACTAGTATTAACTAGGATAGAGGTGAAAAGATTAAGGAAACTAATTATCTCTAGTTTGAATTTGGTTGGTAGGTCAATTCTTTGGGACATACTATTCAAGAAATGTGTGAAAACTCATTTAGTCTATAAGGGATTTAGAAAACAAGTAATATTGAATGGGACATTGGTGAAGAAATTTGTGCAAACTCACTAATTATATCTAGAATTTGGCTCGTATGTTGGCTAGGAAATAGAGGTGAATAAGTTGATAAACTAATTGTTTTTAGTTTGAATTTCTTTGCTAAGTCAATTATTCAAGCCATATTATTGAAGAGATGTGTGGAAACTCATTCATTCTATATGAAAATTACTAGTAAAGTCATATCGAAGCTAACATATGGTGAATAAAGTTGTGCAAATTCATTAATTCTATATGAATATGGGTCGGTACTAGTTTTTCCTAGGAAATAGACATGAACAAGTTGGAGAAATCAACTAGTTTATTATAAGAGAACGGTGTGGAAACTCATTCATTCTAAATGAATTTAGTGGGGAAGACATATCAACTAAGACATATTCATGAAGAAAGTTGTGAAAAGTCATGCATTTTATTTGGAAATTAGCTAGTACCCATATGGACTAGGACATAAAGGTGAAGAGGTTAGGGAAACTAATTGTATCTAGTTTGAATTTGGTTGGTAGGTCAATTGTTTGGGACAAACTATTGAATAAAGTTGTGTAAAACCATCTATTATATATGGAATTTAGCAAGCAAGCCCTATTGAATGGGACATTGGTGAAGAAAGTTGTGCAAACACACTAATTCTATCAATAATTTAGCTTATACTAGTAACGACTAGGAAATAGAGGTGAATAAGTTATAAACTAATTGTTTCTAGTTTGAATTTCTTTACTAGGTCAATTTTTTAGGACATTGTTAAAGATAGGCATGGAAACTCATTCATTTTATATGGAATTCAATAGTAATGCCATATTGAATGTGACATATGGTGAAGTTGTGAAAATTCATTAATTGTTTATGAAAATTGGTAGGTACTAGTATTGACTAAGAAATATACATGAAGGAAATGGAGAAACTGATCAACACATTGTAGAATAAAAGTGTGGAAACACGTTCATTCTATATGGAATTTAGTGGGGAAGTCATATCAAATGACACATATTTGTGAATAAAGTTGTGAAAGTCATGAATTCTATCTAGAAATTGGTTAGTACCCATATTGACTAGGACATAGGGGTGAAGAAGTTGGTGAAACCACTTATCTCTAGTTTGAATTTGGTCAGTAGGTTGATTGTATGGGACACACTATTGAAGAAAGTTGTAGAAAATCCTCCATTCTATATGGAATTTAGTGGGAAAGTCGTATTGAATGGGGCATTGGTGAGGAAAGTTGTGCAAACTCATTAATTCCATTTGGAATCTTGATCCAAATTTAGGAGCAGAGCGAACTGATTACAGACTAAATACAATAAACACAGAGATATGAAGAATAACACAGATATCTAGTGAACAATATCTTCTATTAAATAAATGAAATAGGATGAAACTGTAAAACTCCAGAACCGAAACACTTGCTCGAATGGTGGTAGCTATCTCTGAGAAGAGATGTGGTTGCTACGCACATTCGTCTGAGCAGAATGATTACAATGAGGCTCCAAAGGCCTTTTTGATATTACTCATGAATTCAAAAACCATAGACATCCAAAAACCTAATCCTAGAAGGTGAAATGCCAAAAGTCATATGGGCCCCTATGGGTAAGTTGGTACCTCAACTTCCCGAGGTCGTAACTTTTGCATACAACCTCCATTTTCAGTGTGTAATAGCCCATTGGAAAGGTCTTTTGGAGAACTACACATTCTGTCGTCAAAATATGATTATGTTTATAGTTTGACTGTGGTGAGCCAAAAAACAATGTTTAGGGCCCCAAAACGACCCTAGAAGTACAACAGGATGTGATGACATGAAAACATACAAAATAAGCTAGTTGGATTATGTGTGAGGCCACCAGTATCCACCTGGAGGATGTGTGGGGCTTCAAACAACCCCAGAAGTGTAGAACCCACAATTACAAAGAAGTACTAAAGAACATGATGAACAAAAACAGACAAGAGGAGCCAGTTGGAATAGGTGGGTGGCCACCAACATCCACCTAGATCAAATCTAGCTCATACCAGTATCGACTAAGGAATACAGGTGAAGAAGTTGGGGAAACCAATTGTCTCTAGTTTGAATTTAGTTGGTAGGTCGATTTCCTAGGACATACTATTGAAGAAGTTGTGGAAAATCATTTATTTTATATGGAATCTAGTAGGAAACTCATATTGAATGGGGCATTGGTGAATATATTTGTGAAAACTCACTAATTTTATCTAGAATCTAGTTTATACCGATATTGACTAGGAAATAAAGGGCAATAAGTTGATAAACTAATTGTTTCTAGTTTGAATTTCGTTAGTAAGTCAATTGTTTAGAATATATTATTCAAGAGAGGTGTGGAAACAACTTAATTCTATATGGAATTTAGTGGCTCATTAGATTAAATTTGGGGTCTTAAATGGGCCTCATAAAGAAAATAGTAAAATAGTAAAAGCATATACCATGTCACACTAATCATATGACATATCACACTAAGTCAAAGGTGTTATCTAGTGAAGGTTAATATACATTGTCTCATTAATGATAGTTTGTAGGTAAGTTGATTTAGTATAGAGTTACGAGGTGAAGGTTAAAAATAATAATGAAAACTTTTTACGAGGTGAAGGTTAAAAATAATATTGAAAACTTTATATTCTTGTGCAGACACAATAAATGATATAATATTATTATATTAGTTAGTTGTTTATATATATATATATATATGAGACAGTATGGATGGAGTAGCTATGAGATAAGACCGGGCTCCACATATATTTAGTCATGATGTTCCACATTTATGTGTTTGGGATTGGAGTAATTCTCAGTGGTGGTGGGATTATTTGGATTGCTCTGTGGAGGAAGTTGTATTGTGATGAAGGAGCAACCAGTGCAACAACGCACTATGAGGGAGTAGATCCCAAAGAGAGAAGCGCCAGTCTTCTCTTTTTTTTTGAGTTTAAATCTCAAATTTTAAATGTAATTTAATGTAATTAAAGTTTGTAAGGCTCAAGGAAATCCTAACCACTGTATTTGTACAGGTTGAGTGTAAAGTCTCCCTTAATGGGTTGTAGTTGTACAAATATCAAGCATCGACTCATATTTGGGATGTAATTACCCATTTAATGTAATAAACTTAGTGGTAGGTTTCTTTAATTGTGAAATTATAGCACTACAATAGTCTGGAGGGAAGGCTTGAGAAGCCCCTCATGTATAAATCTATGTAATATGTGCCAAAAAAGGGGGGTTAGCCAATTTGTTGAAGAAATGTTAAAGAGGAGAAGGAGAATAGGAGAGGAGAGGAGAGGAGAGAAATAATTGAGACTCTGTTGCAGTCTGGCCTCGTATACATTGTAAAATCCATTCAATTTTAATACAAAGAACATATTTCCCTGCATATGAGTTTATGTGTGTATTTTGTTAATGAATATGATTGTTTCTGAATGTTCTATGTGTATATTTATGAATGCCAGAAATGTATGTATGTTTTTCTTTGCAGGAATAGATAGAATTCTCTGTCTTTAGTTTTTGAGTGTTCCGAGCTCTCAAGGATAGTGCAAGGAGTGCATGCCAGAGTTTCTAGAAAACTCTGTAAGCCAATGCAAGGAGTGCCCAAGAACTCATTTAGGAGTTTAGGAAGAGCATGCCATGTGGGCACACCATAACTATTCTTAATCTCAAAAGGGATAGTGAAAAGAGTGCATGGAGAGAGCACAAGGAGTATGCCTACACTCAACGTAGTGTAAAAGCTCAAGGAGGAAGCAAGTGCAAGGAGTGCATAATGCCAACACACTACTAAAGTGTTGGTAAAGGTCAGGAGGAAAAGCGCAAAGTGCTTGGAGGGAACAAAAAGTCATTTGGAAAGAACAAAGGGACTAAACCCCTTGAAACTAAAGAGTTGAAAGCTATGGAGGAAGAGCATGAGTGCCAGGAGGGCTCAAGAAATCATTTGGAGAACAAAGGGTCGAGACCCTTTGAAGTTCAAAGCAATTACAAGCTTAGGAGAAGGTAAGTGCAAGGTGTGCAAAGGATGAACCATCTAGAGGTTTGAAATCACAAGAGAGATAGTCTGAGTTTATGTAGAGATGAGTGCAAGGAGTGCAAAGAGACAACACTTTGTTAAGTGTTATTCAATCTTAAGAAGGAAAGCGCAAGAAGTGCACTAGAGGCCAAAGTATTTCAAGTGTCAAATCTTAGGAGAGGCAGCGCAGGAAGAGACCAAGCAGTTAGTCCCGCAAAAGAATATTGAAAAGGCTGAGCCATTGAAAGCTTGAGAAATTTCCTTCTTTGAAGGGAAGTGGATTTTCTCTAGAGGAGGAGCTATAGAAGCCGCTAGATTGGATGCAAGATTCAATCTATGCCATTGCATTTAGTCCCAGACAGATGGAGGAGCACGTGAGGAAGGAGGACAGATCCCAAGCATTGGATTTGAGCACCTGGATCAACAACCGTTGTATCCAAGTAAGGAGTGTGGGTATTAAACCCTTGAAGTCCTTCAAACTTTGCGTATTCAGAATTTTTTAGGTGTGTGTTGCGGAGAAAGAAAATATCTTGAAGTCTTGGAGCCCGAAGTTAATATAGGCTATAGGTAGAAGAGGGCTATGTGTCAACAGATCAGGGGTAGTTTGGAAGTCTATCTATCCGACGATTTTGGAGAATAGGCACATGAGTGTGCAAAGTTTCTGAAAGCTTCGAAGGTTGGAGCACATATTGACCACTGGTGCTAGGTACATGTGGCAATAGACCCCATGATTTAGAGACCTAGCACTCCAAAGGAATTGGGATGTATGTTGTCAAGGTGTGATAAATCCCAAAGGCCTGAAGACCGGAGTAAATCTCGATCATCCATTTGCAGGGACACGAGGACCATTAATCGATACCCCTTCATCAGTTCGACGTTCGACTTTCTGGAGGTTTGGCGAAGATAAGAAGTAAGAAATCTCGAATCCTAGAGTTTCGAAGTCCATCACAGTCATTGGCTATTGGAAGAAGGAGAGCCATAGATCCCAAGGATTTCGACATTCAACGATTTGGGGAAAAGTGGGTCCAAAGGTAAGAAAAAACCCGAAGCCCAAATCTCGGAGTTAGTGTAGGCCATCGATATGTGGAAAACCATCGCTTGTTCGATTCATGAGTTTGAAGTTCATGGATTCAGAGGAATTGTATGTTTGGACCTGAAAACCTCCCAAAGCCTAGAGTCTCAAAGTTGTCTGCTAGTCGTAGATCTTAGCAGAATGTGGGGACCGTTGATTCCCTTTATTTGTTCAGAAATTTGCGAGTTCGATGTTTGAATGAGTTGAGGTATTGGGGTGTTACAACTCCTGGAGCATCGAAGTAGGAAGTTTTGGCTACGTGTCTGGTCATAGCCCATGGTAGCATGCGATTTGGCCAAAACAAAGGGATAACGTCCAAATTTGATTTCTAAGGATAAAGGGGCTTAGAGAATAAGCCCACAGGGTTTGGATTTGTATAGAAATTCACCAGGAAGAATTAAATGGGCTCATGAACATTAAGAGGGGATCCAACAGGGATCCTGGAGCTGATTGGGGTTTGCATAAAGTGGTATCCGAGAGGATTTTTGTCTGTAGACAATAGGAAAAGGATAAGAAGACAGAGTGTTGATGCTCTGTTGTGTGAAAATAATTGTTTGCAAGCATGCATCAGGCAGCGGACTTGCCAGGAGGGCAGGGTAAAGAGAACATGGCTACTAAAGGACATAAGCAAGGTTGAAAAGGAGACCACAAGTAGATGAGAAAAGAGGAGATAGATAAAGAGCTCAATGAGACTAGAGAGGAGCTCAACATATTCACATTGCAATGACAGAAAATGAAACAATAAGTGCAAGGAAGCTAGAGGTATGAGAGGCCCATGAAGAAAAAGGCAAAGTGGCCTATCCAATAGTTGATTTCCAAGAAGCAGAAAAAAATATTGAGGTGGTGGTTGAGGGAAGTTGCAGACCTCAGGGACACAGAGGAGAATATGGTTTGATTTTGTGAACCAGAGTGTGGAGAAAGCCTCGGTGAGGAGGAAGAGACATCAGTTGAATATATCACATATTTCTAGGAGGGAAATGAGAAGATATCAGGTGAAGATCTTGTACACTGTCAGGGAGGAAGAATAGAAAATTCAAGTTGTCAGGTCAGCATGGAGGAGAGGAGACTATTTGAGAGTCTTGATAACTCAAAGAAGGGTTCATATCAGCAAGGAGTACTAAAAAGAGAGGAGGAAGATCAAAGGTGCATCCTAATAATTGGGTTAATCAACATATTCCTTCCAAATATCCCAATAGAGGCTAGTGTTGCACATGAGGAAGTGATGCAGGAGGCATATAGGGAAGAGGCCATGGGGCCAAATGTTTTTAAAACTTATAGTGCATGTGTTGCAGGTTCATGAGAAGGAATAAATGCAATAGAGACTGTCATGGAGGAGGAAGAAGGAGAAACATTTTCCCAAATTTTGGAGGGAAGAGAGGACCTTAACCATGTTTTGATGGTAGGGGAGATCATAGTATCTCTTGGAGAGGGATTAGAAGAAAATACCAATGAAGATGTTGCTTGTAAGGAAGCCGACAAACAACCCACAAATTCTGTCATTTTAGAAGATTAAAAGAGAAAATAAGAGCATTCAGTGGAATTGCTAATAAATTGCAGCAAGGGAGATGAACGAAGGACAACTACAAAATCAGAACCCGTAGCAGGAGAGAGAGAAGACAACATGAATTTTGATGATTTGTGTGAAGAATTGGAAGCCCTGGGAGAAAGAGTAATAACCCAGAGTAGGCTCATCCAACGATTCAAGTTGGAGATTGATGAAGAGAAGGGGATGCAATAGAGAAGACTGCATGAAAGAAACCAACCAGTAGACTAGCTGGACAGGGAAATAGAGGAGGTAAGAAGGTTGATGTTGAATTCATCATAGAGTACACTAAACAAAATGTGGAGACTGACCACAGGAGAGCTTGGAGTAGCAACAAAACAATAGCAAGAGAAGCAAAGTAAAAGAACATGAGGACAACTCATAGTTAAAGTTTGGGACCCAGGAGGATCTCAATAACAACAATAGAGGAGACATGCGCAGGAGCTCATGATTTTTGTTAGCATGGGAGTATGATGCAAGAGCATCGCTCCAACTCATCAACGCATCAAGAACCAACACAAAAATGCACTAGGAGGGAGTGGATCCCAAAGAGAGAAGCGATAATATTCTCATTTTTTGAGTTTAAATCTCAAAATTTAAATGTAATTTAATGTAATTAAAGTTTGTAAGGCTCAAGGAAAGACGAGCCACTGTATTTGTACAAGTTGAGTGTAAATTTGCCTTTAATGGGATGTAGTTGTATAGATATCAAGCATCAACTCATATCTAGGATGTGTAAGTTTTAAACCTGCGAAGTAAAGCAATGCATATATATTCTTAAGCAATACATAAATTAATCAATGGCTCATACACAGAATACACAGAGATCTTTACCGGAAACCCTCAACCGGGAAAACCTTTCTTTTTCATTATATTCGAATTTCACCATTTGCCATACAATATATACAATGTTTTTAGGTATTCCGTAGATACCAAAACCCTAATCCCTTAATCCGGGATTAATTTACAAATCAGCTAAAAATAGCAAAATCCGCTAAAAATAGCAAAAACTGCCCAAAAAAAATTTGGTACGGACCGTNAAATAGCAAAAACCGCCCAAAAAAAAAATTTCGGGGCGTTGCCCCGAACGCTGTGCGTACTCGGGGCGCTGCCCCAAACCCCGTCGGCCCCGGGCTACCACCCGGTGTCGAACGCTGCGCGTAACCAGGGGGGGCATACCTGCCCCCCCCTGGGACCCCCCTAGGAAGCGCCCGACGCAACGACAGAGCCCTAGGTGAAGGGATCGTCAGACGCAGTCGTCGTATCTGATGCACCCACACACACACACATGCAAAGAATATAACACATACCCAACAATGGTTTGACTGAATTTGAGAAAACTAAGCCAACAAATGTGAAGGTTTTTCTCTCACTGCAATCGTTAACTTGCTCTACTCCATATAAATTCTCAAAATTGGAAGGTGATAATGTCGAGATTAAAAAACAAGCATCAAACACTTTCTTTTGATGTGAAACATGGTTTTCTACAAGTAGATAAGTAACATAACGATGAATAACACATTGTTTTGGGGGAATAAATCGCAGTTTACTCAAGAAAATAAAGAAAATATTATTTGGAACTCATTGGACTCTACACAAAGTTGTAGAGTAAATCAAAATTAAATATAACAAAAAGATATCGAAGCATTGTTTGCTTACTTACTTGGACTTGAATTTCATTGAATAATTAGAATTCTTCAAGGGGTTTCCTATTCCCATTATGCACATAACCATTTATCATAGTGGTACATGTTACCACATCTCGCTTAAATTATTTGTCAAACTATTGTCA
>JASDQU010188806.1:0-18055 GCA_032191745.1 Picea mariana | reverse complement strand
TACACTTATCTTCTTCTGCAATCATAATATTAATAGAGACAAGTTGACTTACCAGAGTATTAAAGACATTTATATGTTCTGTCACAGAATCTCCATCTTCCATCCTAAGATGATACAACTTATTTCGAAGAAACAACTTGTCTATCAGGGACTTTGATTGATACAAATTTCCTAACTTATCCCATAGTTCCTTGGCTGTAGATTCTCCCAAGACATTCAACAACACCGAATCTGCCAGGCAGAGTCGAATAGTACTCCTTGATCTTCTGTCCAACTTCTCCCAATCTTCCTTTGACATGCCAGCAGGTGGTGTACTAGTAGTTTGTGTACTAGTAGGTTGTGTACTAGTCGAATATGTGCCAATAGGATGCATACTGGTAGGCTATGTACTAGGATCCACAAAAATCCATTTTTATTTGTCTATAAGAATGTCCTCCATATTGAGCTTCCATAGCTCAAAGTTTTTACCGTTGAACTTCTCTATCTTGATTATAGAAGAGCTCACCAATCTTCTTTCTACAATCAAATATCCACTGCAAAAGTTCCCACTAAACCCAGGTTTATCACAAACCCAAGATAAACTTGATCTATCAATACCGATCCAAACAAAGGCATCCCTTTGAAGCCAAAAACGAGCTCTGATACCACATGTAAGTTTTAAACTGGTGAGGTAAAGAAATCCATATAGATTCTTAAGCAAAACAAAAATTAATCAATGCATCATACACATAGTACACAAAGATTTATATTGGAAACCCTCAATCAGGGAAAACCTTTCTTATTTTCATTATATTGAATTTCACCATTCAACATACAATATATAAAATGTTTTTAGGTATTCCGTAGAAACCAAAACCCTAATCCCTTAATCCAGGATTAATTTAGAAAACCGCTAAAAATAGAAAATTCCGCTAAAGATAGCAAAATCTAGTAAAGACACAATTGTCAAACCTGACACGTCCACACACACACATGCAAAGAATATAACACATACCCAACACACTATGGATGAACTCACACACAAGTTTTATTAGTTTTCCATTCACATGGATCACCAGGAAACTGATGAGAAATTGGTTGCAAGGTGTGTGAATTGTTTAAAATTTTCTATTCAAGATGAACTAAGCATGCATAGAGTTCACAACGTGGAAGAAGCATATCAATTAGCCTTAAATGTCGAGGAAAATTTAAACCAACAATTTTGTCAAAGGAATAGAGGAGCAAGGAGGGGTACATCGTCTACCTCATGGGGTGGTTTTAACTATGGCAGAGGGGAATCATCCCAAGGAGCTAAGAAAGAAGAAGATAATTGACAATGTAACCTGAATCATCCATGAAGAAGAGGATTTCATAGGGGTAGAGGTTACGGTGGTGGCAGAGGAGGATCGTATATGTGTTTCATGTGTGGTGTAGAGAGTCATCGAGAATTTGGATTCCCACGATATAACATGCAAGAGTCGAAGAAAGGAAAACAAACTAGTTTGAACTTGGTCCAAGATGAGAATGAAGAAGATGGATCTGGATCTGAAGTCCCACCTGATATGGGGGAGAGTCTCATGATATGGAGGTCAATGGTGATTCCTGAAAAAGAGCAAAGGCAGGGTAGCATCAATGAAGATTCTTGTCTTCGAACAAATATTTTTCAAACTAGATGCACTTCTGGGGGAAATTTATGTCAATTTATTATTGATAGTGGCAGTTGTGAGGATATGGTTTCCAAAGAGATGGTAGATAAGTTGAAATTATGTTGTGAAACACATCCCCATCCTTACTACATTGCATGGTTCAAGAAGGGGAATGAAGTCACCATTAATAAAAGATGTTGATCAAGTTTTCCATTGGTAAGACTTATAAATATGAAGTATGTTGTGATTTCATTCCGATGGATGCATGCCATCTACTATTGGGGAGGTCTTGGCAATATGACAAAAAATTCATGCATGATGGATGGAAGAATACCTACACCTTTTGAAAGGATGGATCGAAATTTGTCTTATTGCCCCTTAAGGATGAGGGAAAAATTGAGAATATGTTGTCAGAATGAGAGTTTTTTAAGGAAACAAATGCAATGGGATTTTGCTATGCATTAATTGTGAAAAAAGGAGCCATGGAAGACATACCAATTCCTACTGAAGTGGCCAAGTTACTAGAAGAATATGTTGATGCTATCACTAATGAACTACCTGATGGTCTTCCACCAAAGAGGGATATTCAACATCACATTGATCTGATCCCAGGATCATCTTTACCTAATCAAAAAACCTATAGCATGAGTCCTATACAACATGTAGAGCTCAATCGACAAGTGACAGAACTCATAAAGAAAGGTTTGGTAAGAGAAAGCATGATTCCATGTGCTATAGAAACATTGTTGACTCCAAAAAAGGATAATACATGGAGTATGTGCACAGATAGCAAAGTAATCAATAGAATTACCATCAAATACAAGTTTCCTATACCGCGGTTGGAGGACACAATGGATGTGCTAGCCAGAGATAAATATTTTAGTAAAATTGATTTGCGAAGTGGATACCACCGGATCCAGATTCACGAAGGGGATGAATGGAAAATTGCCTTCAAGACCATGGATGGACTATATGAATGGATGGTGATGCCATTCGGGTTGTCCACTGCTCCTAGCACTTTCATGCGGTTGATGAATACTGTGCTTCGACTTTATATTGGTAAGTTTGTTGTTGTGTATTTTTATGACATCCTAGTTTTCAGTAACAAAAAGAGGATCACTTGCAACATTTAAAAATTATATTGGATGCATTGAGAAAACATCAACTTTATGAAAACCTGAAGAAATGTAGTTTTCTGCAAGAAGTTTTGGTGTTCCTGGGTTTTGTTATCTCAACAGAGGGAGTCAAAATGGATTCAGATAAGGTTAGAGCAATTTTGGAGTGGCCTAGTCCTAGGAGCATCACAGAGGTATGAAGTTTTCATGGGCTGGACACCTTTTACAAAAAAATTATTCAAAATTTTAGCAGTATTGTAGCACCTATAACAGATTGCACTAGAGGCAAGAAATTCATGTGGACCAAGGAAGCTGAGGAAATTTTTAAGTTTCTGAAGAAGAAGGTAACTGAGGCACCCATATTAGCCTTACCGAATTTTGATAAAGTGTTTGAGGTAGACTGTGATGCTTCACATGTAGGCATTGGAGCTGTACTTATCTAAGAAGGTAGACCAATTGCATTCTTTAGTGAAAATTTGAATGAGGTAAGAAAGACCTACTCCACATATGATGTGGAATTTTATGCAATTGTGCAAACATTGCGACATTGGAGGCATTATCTAGTGCTAAAGGAGTTTTTGTTATTTACCGATCATATTGCATTAAAATATGTAAACACCGAAAATAAATTGCATAATAGACATGCCAAATGGGTCTCTTTATTACAAGGCTACACCTTTGTCTTGAAGCAGAAATCAGGACGACATAATCAAGTTGTAGATGCTTTGATTCGGCACACTGTTCTTTTGAAAACCATGGAAAATCAAGTAATTGGGTTTGATGCATTAAATGATATCTATGCATCTGATAATGATTTTTGGGATATTGTGGAACAGTTGAAGAATCCAGTCACTGGGAACATGGATCTTAATCAAGGTGAATATTTTATGCAAGATGTATACCTCTTCAAAGGAAAACAACTATGCATCCCAATTGGTTCAATGAGGGAAAATTTTATCAGAGACCTTCACAGTAGTGGTTTGGCAAGACATTTTGGAAAGGATAAGATGCTAGCCTTAATCGAAGATAAGTATTACTGACCGAAGATGAAAAAAGATATAACCAGGTATGTGGCACGATGTCGGATTTGTCAAATGTCTAAAGTATACTCACAAAACAAAGGGTTGTATATGCCACTACTAGTGCCCACAGGTCCATGGACAGATCTGGGCATGGAGTTTATGTTGGGGCTCCCAAACAAACAACGAGGTAATGATTCTATTTTTGTGGTTGTTGATAGGTTCTCTAAAATGGCTCATTTCATTGCTTGCAAGAAAACTAGTGATGCATCACGGGTGGCAGAATTGTTTTTTTCAGAAGTTGTTAGATTGCATGGGGTTCCAAAAACTATTACCTCTGATAGAGATACTCGGTTCTTGGGTCATTTTTGGAGAACTTTGTGGAAGAAACTAGGGACTAAATTACAATTCAACAATGCCTATCACCCCCAAACAGATGGGTAAACTGATCTGGTAAATCATAGTTTGGGAAACCTATTACAGAGCAATGTTGGAGAGAAGCCCATGCAGTGGGATTTGGCTTTAACTCAAACAAAATTTTCCTACGATAGTTCAGTGAATAGATCTGCAGGTAAATCTCCATTTCATGTTGTTTACAGTATAAACCCTATGGGTGTCCTAGATTTGGTGTAGCTACCACTTGGGGATAGGATCAGTGATGATGGGGAAGCATTTGTAGAACATATTCAATAGTTGCAACAATAGGTGAGACAAAAATTGCAGTCCAATAATGAACAAAACAAAATTATCAAAGATGATCACCGACGATACCAAGTATTCAATGAAGGTGATTTGGTGATGGTTTATTTACGGAAGGAGCGGTTTCCTTGAGGAACCTACCACAAATTGAAGTATAAGAAAATTGGTTTGTGCAAGATTCTCAAGAAAATCAATGACAATGCTTATAAGGTCGATTTGCCCGCTGACCTTGATATATCCCTTGTGTTTAATGTTTCTGATTTGTATATATTCCATGGGGACGATTTGGGTGATGATAGTGTGGCAGAGGTGGATTGGAAACAAGCCATTCCAAGAAAGACAAAGGAAAATATTGCACATATTTTAGATAAGAAGACCCTTCATACTTGACAAGGAAAATACAACTGATATCTGGTCTAGTGAGAAGACGTAGCACCAACATAAAGTACGTGGATTATAGAGGGTGACTTACTGAACCTAGATCCCATTAAATGGCAACAGTTTGAAGATAGTAACTTGCAGGAGTTGCGTTCTTTTCAACCAGAGGAGAATGATGCAGGGTTTTTTCAGGGATTTTCTGAGGGTCATAACTTTTGACTCGGTTATCCGTTTGGGATGAAAGTTTATGGGGATTTGTGTCTCGAAGAGTTCACTTCCATGTCGGGTATCTATCCGATTGGACATCGTTTTGACACCTTTTTAGGGCCAGAATCCTTCATATAAGGCCTCAAATTGGGGTTTTAATGTTTTTACAGGAATTTTTATTTTTTCAATTATCAATTATCTCTTAGTTTATGAGATTAATCAGAAAAGCGAGTTGATAAATAGTGTCATGCTAGTTAGCTCTTAGTTAGTGGTCAGTTTTAGAGTCATGCGAGAAATTTCTAAATTTAGATGTTTTTCTAAAAAATAGTTGTTTTTCTAAAATTAGTAGTTTTCGAAAATCCTAGATAGTAGTTATAAGAGGTTGAACCTCCATTGTAATAGTTAGGATGGAGAAGGAATAAAAGACAGTTATTTTTCCATTCTCTTGTGTTTTCATGGTTTATTTGATATTGTGAATGAATCTTAGGCTTTGGCTACATCAAAGTAACACTGTCTTGACAATGTCATTATCATGCCTAGTTCAATGGATTACAATATCCTTTGTGGACATAATTACATCTATGCAATGAATTTGGTAGTGTCTTCACCCTTTCGAGTCATGAAATTCCTTCATGAGGGACACATTGTTTCCATTAATTGACTCTCATACTATGATCGCCCCTCACATGCTTCACATGACAAAATATCCCCTTTTGTTGCTCACATTCCATCCATGAAATATGTGTCCACCTCACTTAGTTGTGCAACATCCACTCCCACCAAGTGTACTCCCATGGCTCTAGAACCACCTCCTCACCACTTCAACTCATAGTGTGGGAAGATTCATTCACCCTTGGGGTCATACACACCTATTTATTCACCCATTCATGAAAGTAACTATGTCTCTACAACCACATTCTTCCTTGACAATGAAGATTTCCTTGAGACCATAACTTATTTTGCTAGTCCTAGTGATAACCCTCACCTAGGTTCTCCTATTGACTTCCCGTGTCATCCTAATTACTCAATCAGTGGAACCTCTTATTCCATCTCTATTATAGCAAGATTTGCCTCACCCTAGGAAAACTTGCACAGAGGGCCTTTTTCCATTTCCCTATGCAGACTTGAAGTCCCTTTTTGCAAATCCTAGAGCTAAAAACATGATTTTTCCACATATACCCACCCTGCCTATATTACAACATGCGTATACGCAGGTTGCACCACTGCAACCCGCATACATCGGGATTTGTGCCCAAAATTAAAAAATGGTGTCGGGTTTCCATGTCACATCACGAGATCTATGATCCTTGGCCTTCCATATACTAGAAACATTCTGACTTGACCCTTCAGTTCCACTTGAAGGACAAAAATGAGCCAAATCCGAGCTATGGAAAGGAGGAGAAAGAATTTAACTTTGAGAGAAAAGTTACTCTGGAGAAATTATTCACTTCACATTGAGTCTGCATCCCTTTTTCATTTAAGTTTGAACACATTGTTCAACCCCCAAGCTCTTCCCTTATTGATTAAGAACCTCATTGTCTCTCTTATATGAGCTTGCCTTTGGTGGAGGATTGAAGTGGTGGAGGCCCAGATGGAAGGAACTTAGTTTCTCAGATCTGAACCATGCCGACATAGAAGTTTGTAACTCATTCACTCATGCTGATTACATCTTAATAGAAATACTCCTTTCTCGTCCAATTAATATCTTGCGAATATTTGAATTGTTATTCCATGGGAATATTTGTTATGAATATTGATGGATTATTCTATCAAATGTGCTAACATTATCAATTATCACCATATGCTTTCGTTTCTTGGCTGTTGAGGACTAGTTGCAGGTATATTTCTTTGGGTCAAGTGCTTAACGGTGGACTTCATCGAACGTCTGGATGAGGTAGGTATTTTATCTTGTCTTGCTAGCATATTTGTTTATATATCATACTTGAGATGAGAGTTGATTTCTGCAGTCATTTCCGTCTATTGTGGTTTACCCCTATCCATAGAGATATTTTCCTCGTAACAGAATTGATGAACGTACTGAGGATACAATCTTCTTTTTCAGGGTTTGGAGTGTTTTTATCCTTAGATTTCTCTCATTTATATTGAGTTTCTTGTCGTATGATTGCTTGACAACCTATGTTCAATCTAAGTTTGAGTTTCTTAGCCTTCTCCTTAGCCTGGTTGTGTTTTGACACATATATGCGGGTTTTGTCTTGACAGTTATGTACATACACATGTTGTACTTCTGCAAGTTGCATACATATGCACTTTTACCTTGAAAAATCATGTACATCACCCTTTGTTGATTGGTTGCTAGGTTTGATGGTTGCTGGGCAGGTTTTGATGATTGTTGAGTCTTCTTGGGTCTCTGTGGTGACTGTTAAGTGTCTGTGGAATGACAAGAAACCTTTCTTTGGTTGAATTTTTGGGAGGTGCCTTTCTCATCATCTTTTTCATTTGATTGTCCTTGCATCTTGGGCTGGGTGTTTTGCTTCTTGATATCCTACTTGGTTTGTCTCTGTTTACACATAGTAGAGTCTTTATATCAAGTTGTTGTTCAGTCCTTGCATTTTCATTTTATTGTATTGAAAATACAAAAATATTAGGCATTTTACGTTGTAGGCATTTTGATCTTTTGAGTCTTTATCATTAATCTTAGTGCATGTAAAGAAAGATTTCATTTTTATTTAGAATCACATAACTGAATTGAGAATTGCATTTTTGAAAAGCATATCATTTATTGGAAATTGAAGTTAGGACTTTGCATTGTATTCATATTCATTTATTTTACTTGCCGAGTCATAACACCACTAGTTTTATGACCACACCTTTTCAGTAAGAAAGGCCATTAAAAGTAATGCTATAATTTAAAATTGATTAGTAAAAATTTTATTTTTCTAGGGTGCAAAAACTAGCTTAGGATTTAGAGCCTTGGAATAGGATTTTGTGAGTAAACTTCTCCAAGGCTATTAAATCAACATATATGTATGACTAAGGGAGTGGAGAAATCCATTGTATAATCAGTAATATCAGGAGGCTCCTCTTACAACGGAGTTAAGCACGAGGTCGCGTGAGGTTGGTTGAAGGGATGTCTGTGCGATACCTTCTTAGCCTCAGATATATTTCTGGGGATCTATTTGTATATGGGGATCTTGCTAGTGCCCTTACCTTTGTGAGAGGTGGTTCTTTCAAGGTTTCAGGCTTTTCTACCCTGCCCGTACGATGGATTTGACTTACGACTGTTCACCTGTGCATCAGTTATATTGTGGTTTCTTAGTTGCTTGACTTAGCTACCACATAGGTTACTTGCAGGGGTTATTCTGTAGGTACCCTGGGTCAAATAAGAGTTGGACAACACACAACCTTTATGGAGGATCACCTCTCTGGGGGGATTTGATCGTCTAGTTGTTAAGCCCATGAGGGCCCTTATAACTGATTATGTCTCCTCCGATATTTAGCAGAGGAGTCTCAGGTCCCTCTTGGGTGGGGCATACCTACTTTAGAGAGGGAGGTCCCTTTCAACCACTTTATCTTGTTTGTGTGCATATTGGTCGTTTGATTATTTTTGGTGTGCTCTTTGATTACTAGTTGGACTTAGGATTTGTTTTCTATATCTCAAGTCTTGAGTCATCGTGGATCCATACTAGATTCCCCGCAGGTCTCATCGCTTGTTACAGTTTCCACCGCATTTTGAGTCTTTTCCTTCTAAAACACATAGAGTTATCAAACGTGGTACACACACCTCCACTTATCAGACTTGTGATTCTACAAGGATGAGTACTGAAATGAGTCATCAAGATATTGGGAGCCCTTTGACTCCCACACCTACTATAGTTAATGGTTCCCCTTCGACTCCTTCAACCACGATGGTTGTAGTGCCAGAGGCATCTATCAACACCGTTGCCCGTCCTATAATGAATACTCAACCTATAGCCACAAACCCTTTTGGGTCTCTTGGTCACTCACCGATGTTATCGGATTAATCGATAAGTGTGGACACAAACAGATCTCCCTAGATCCCACTGGAAACTAGAACAAAACATAACATAATGCACACTTTGCCTTAAACTTCATTATCATTTGAATTAGTTTAATGAGTCACAAGAGACATACCTTTTAAACGATGATTGTCCTCGCTAGTATCATCTTTGTATCTCCTTCCTTGAGTTTGCAAAATAGTAATCCTATCTAAGAATCACAAACCAACAACGAAGGAAAACAAAGATACATACATTCTAATGAAGTCTATGTATATGATCAAAGAATTATACAATAGAAGACGAGATGATTATATAGGGAAGAAATGCATTACTATATTAAGTGAATAGAAAGTGGAGAATACAACCCATGCCTTGATGTTGCAAGGTCCCCTTTTGATGGCTCTTTTCTTCAACACACACACCTTTGCTCCAATGTCTTGAATGAAGAAGATCCACAATCTGACTTGAAGAACTAAAGCAAAGCTCTCAAACATAATCTGAAGAAGAAATTTCCATACAAATATTAGCCTATTCAACCTTAGCCTTTTCCATGAGAGATCCCTCTTTATATAGTGTGAAAGAGATATGGATGAGGATATTAGGATGTTCCCACCAAATTAGAGAAGAGAGTAAGATCCAAACCGATCGGAGGCCACCTCATCTTCTAGAAGATCCCCTTCTAGAACATTCGTGAAATTTGAGTTTTCCCATGCTTTAAGCATCGTCACACCCTATGTAAGAGAAACATGCAATGACGTCATAGACCAGGTATAGTGTAGGATGCGACGATTAGGCATCGTTGCACCCCATGTATTTAGCAAGA
This sequence comes from Picea mariana, assembly GCA_032191745.1. NCBI lineage: Eukaryota > Viridiplantae > Streptophyta > Pinopsida > Pinales > Pinaceae > Picea > Picea mariana. The sequence continues at coordinate 8,209 of JASDQU010188806.1, read as the reverse complement.
TGCGGTGACCTTCCTTCATATGGTTTTTGGCAGAGGAAAGAAAATCACTTTTCCCATGGAGAAAGTCTCTTTTAATATTTTTAGGGAACATGAACACATGTTGTCAGGTGATCACTGAGGTGACCAAAATAATGTGTAACAACTGGGCTATAATGTTCAGTCCATCCCTATGGCCTCTAGTCCTTTTTCCTATGGTATGGCAAATTTTACATCGTAGTTTTCAAACTCCATTTCAGTAGTTGGCACTAATGCTAACATTGGAATTGGGGGCATAACTCCTCCTTATACTCCATTCTCATTTGGTGGCACTCAAGTCCCTCAAATGATTCCTACCATGGGAGGCATTCCTCCTTTTAACCCTAGGTCTAATTGCGTTTCTTCTGGATTTAGTAACGAACCTCGTGGACAAGCTATTTCTCACATTCCGTCCTTTACACCCACCTCCTCAGTGTCGATTCCGACCAACATGTTTGGCATGAAGAATCCACCTTTATCCTTCGGATTCACACCCGAAGGAGGTCAGTTTCACACCTTGGGAAACATCCAACCCGGGTCCACTCCGGCTGGGGGCAGTTTTTACAACCCTCATCAGAACATTCCTACTAGAATGGTGCCTTACCAACCCCTTATGAATCAGCCTGGAGGAGGGTCTTATAATCCCAGACAGGGCCATGGTGCTTACCAAAACCATCGATGGGATGCGATTCCCCAACCACAATATTTCCAGGGAGCTTGGGGCCAGATGCTACAACCCCATCTCCCTTTTTTGGCCATGCTCAACTTGCCAGACTTTTCTAAGTTAATGAATGACCCCGTGCGTCATGATCCGTCATGGCCCTCCATCCCCACTAAGATTCCTTCAGATATTCCAAAATTCAAGGGAAGGACTAGTGAGGATCCGGGTGATCACGTCACCACCTTTCACTTATGGTGCTCTTAGAATTCCCTTAATGATGATTCTATTCAGTTAAGATTGTTTCAACGCAACCTCACAGGGGTTGCCGTGAAATGGTATATCAATCTACCTAGCAGGGCATACCGGACTTTTAATCAGTTAGTTTTAGTCTTCCTCAATCACTTCCAATTGTCGGTTCGTTACGATGTTGGCATCAAAATTCTGTCGACATTTCGTTAGGATAGGGACACTCATATCTCAGATCAAATCCAGGAGTGGCGTAGATTGAAGAGGTTGATCAAGGCCTATATACCCCTAGAATTATTTCTAGAGTGGTTCCTTAAATCTCTTCTGCCTTATATTTTGAAGGATGTTTCTACATCTGGGGTTACTTCTGAGGAAGAAGAAATGTTTAAAGCCCAACAATTAGATCTTATATATGCTCAGACTGGGATGTTATACAATATTCCTCTTAATGCACTGAGGTCAAACTATGACCCTAGACAAAATCCTGGACTGCATGCCGATGGAATTGTAGGCTCCGTCAATGTGAAATACACAGAGTCAGTGAAAATCCATTTGAAATACTTGTCTCTAAACCAATATGCAAGAGGGAAAAATTCGTTTGTGTCCTCTAATCCCACTCAATCGACGGATGTACGTTCTGTGCAGTTGTCGACTAGCCCAAATGGTAGCCAACAACCAGGAGGAGTAAGAAGAAAGGACGTAATAATAATCGTAGGGGTGGGAAGAATAATAATAAACCCAAGGAAAATGGTAATAATGAGAAGATGAATAATAATGCTGGTGAGGGCAAGAAAGGAAGGTGGAAGGTGAAGTTTCCCTGTAAGATTTGTACAAATGATCACCTTACCCATTTTATTCCCCAAACTTTTGGAACCTGCAAGGCTTTTATCTCTACCGCCCGATGTGCTGACGAATCCTTTTCCAAATAACCAACACATGGCCTCGAGCTCCTCGAATGCCAAAAATGTGGTGAGTGGGAGTCAAAACCCACCAACACAATATGGTGATTGTTTATGCATAAATATGGTCAAATATGAGGTTAATGTAGCCACTCAATATCGTGATTACAGTTCTCCAAAAACTGTACCTGGTCTAGAGTCTCCCCCTCCTTCGGATATGCCCCTACAGATCAAAAAACCAGATCCACCACCTCGTATTACGAAAGGAGTACTCAAGCGCTCTACCCACAATCCTAATGATAGAGATGCCCAAAATTACTCTATTTTTGAGGACCTGGATCAAACCCCTTGTGCGATGTTGGCTCTGGAGGTACTCTAGACATGTCCTTCACAGAGGAATGCCTTGCTATCTTCATTAGGAGCTCTATATCCTTGTGGCTCAAAAGTTATCAATTTTGACGTCACAGATGTGAAGCATCGCTTTCCTTACCATGTGGCATTCCAAATCCACATGGGTTACTCGAAGTATACCATCAAGAATACTGTTGTTGATGAAGGCGCTACAACATGTGTGATGTCCCTGATCTGTTGGAAAGCCCTCGACTCTCTGACTCTTTCTCAGTCTCCAACCATGTTGAATGATTTTGACGGTCATTCCTTTCACCTTCACTGTATTCTTCTTGCCTTTCTAGTCCAGTTAGGTGAGAAGACGGTAGAGGTGGATGTCGAGGTGGTTGATGTGCCCCTTGATTATAACCTGTTACTAGGATGCAATTGGACTTACGCTATGACTGGAATCCTATCATCCATCTTCTGTACTCCTTGTTTTCCTCACGATGGGAAGATCGTGATGATCGATCAGTTATCCTTTGCATATGCTAGTCTCAGTGCATCTATTGGACCGTCGATCCCTGTGGTAAAAAATTCTCAGCTGACAACTGAGAATATCGGTGTCAGAATGTATTCGTCCCTTATGGGTACCTTCGACTTTGTGGCACCGGTTCACCATATTTACGCCATTTCTAGTAGGCCTGTTTCGTCAGAGAGGTCTGTTCCTTTTCGCACTTCCTATTTTAATGATCCTTGGACCCTACCTTCCTCAACTGTGTCTTGTGAAGGTCAGTCACATACTAGAATGGCCATGCCACTATCGAAAACAGAGATAACGTATTAAGTTGTTCTTGACTCTTCCGCCGATCCAGATCCTGTTACCTCACAGACGGACGAGGAGGATCCTGTTCTTGAGCTCGTGTGGTCCACTTCATCGTCTGTTTCACATGACTGCCTCAATGAGAATTTACCTTCGGATGAAGCCATCGTTGAGGCCATGAATGGCTCTGAAAAAATTTGGGATGAGATGCATCATCAGTCTTATTTTCTCCCAGAGCTTGCTAGAATCGTACAAGATGACTTTAGATCTACTTTGAGTGAGATAGTCGGTCACGTCGTAGTTCCACTTGATACACATGAAATTAATTCCAAAGGAAACATGGCGAGTATCTCCCCTACCGTCACAATCAACATCTCTCGTATCCTTGGAAAGATTGAAAATGTATACATCGATGCAGATTGTTCACCAAAAGAAGTTTTGATCTACACCGAACTCTTCAAGGAATTCCAAGATGTATTCACTTGGTCATATGAAGAGATTCCAGGAATCGACCCTCGAATTGTTAAACATGAGATTAAAACTTACCTGGATGCTAAGCCTGTTCGACAATGTCTTAGAGCTGTCAATCCATAGAAGGCCCCTGCTATTAAGGCAGAGGTAGAGAAACTGCTTAATGTTGGCTTTATCTACCCGGTTCCCTTGATTGAATGGGTATCCAATCCCATTCCTATGAATAAGAAGCAAGGAACCATCCGTGTATGCATGGATTTTCGTTAACTAAACAAGGCCTGTCCTAAGGACAACTTCCCTACACCCTTCATCAATTAGATTCTCGACGAGTATGCAAGAAGCAAAGTTTTTTCTTTCATGGACGGATTTTCAGGGTATAGCCAAATTCAGATTAAACCCTAGGATCAACATAAGATGCCATTTATTTGTCCTTGGGGTACTTTTTCATACCAGAAGACGCCTTTTCAGCCTGAAAAATGCTGGAGAAACCTTCCAACATGCTATGACCTTCGCATTTCACGATCTCAAGCATATAGTCAAAGCCTATCTTGACGATATTTTTGCTCACTCCCATAAGAGAGTGGATCACCTTGAGCACCTTCAGATATTTTTTGAAATATGTCGTCATTATCACATCTAGTTGAACCCTCATAAATGCATCTTCTGTGTTAGGTCAGGACGTCTTCTAGGATTTTTAGTCTCTGAGACTGAGATCATGGTAGATCCATTAAATGTTGAGGAAATACTTCGATTGCCTTCCCCACGCACTATTCGACAACTTCAAGGTTTACAGGGGAAAAATAATGTTTTACGACGGTTTATAATGAACTATGCCAATATTACTAATGGTTTCGTGCATCTCTTGAAGAAGGACACCCCTTTTATCTAGGATGAGCGAGCCTAGGAATCCTTCGATGCTTTGAAGAAAGCCTTGGTATTGACGCCCCTGTTGAAGTCTCCTTACTACAATAAAGATTACTTACTTTATGTCGCCGTGTCCAAAGAGACTATTGTCATGGTACTAGTTTAATACGATGATGAGCTCCATGAACACGTCATTTACTATCTTAGTCGAAACTTAGTTGGTCCTGAGCTCAAATATTCTCAGATTGAAAAGATAGTTTTGGTTGTCATTCACACATTCCAACGGTTATGTCATTATATATTGCTTTGCAAAACTATTGTGGTTGCCAATGTCAATCCATTTCAATACTTCCTTACAATTCGTATCATAGGGGGAAAGTACAATAAATGAATTGTCATTTTACAAGAATTCGATCTCGATTTCGCTTCTGCGAAATCCAAGAAATCAGTAGTATTTGTAGACTTAATATCTGACTTCCCTTGATTAGACAAGGATGTCATTCATGTTGATTCATTTGTGGATGAACACATTTTCCTTGTCTCATCGTCTGACCCCTGGTATGGAGACATTGTTCTCTATCTTCAAACTTTGAAGTTCCCTCAGCATCTCTCGCGAGATGATCGATGGCGTATATGATACCAAGATACGAACTACCTTATCATCAACAACACTTTGTATCGTCGAGGAGTAGACAATATCTTACATCGTTGTTTGACTCAAGAAGAAGTCGAGCCTATTCTAAACGATTTCCACAATGGGGCTTGTGGTGGTCATATATTCAGGCTTGCAACAACCCATAAAATTTTGCGAGCCAGTTATTTTTGGCCGTCTATCTTTAAAGATTGCATTGAAGCAGTTAAGAAGTGTCACCCCTGCAGGTGTTCACTCAAAAAATGTGCTCGCATCCAACCCCTCTCCATCCAGTCATTACTGTTTGTCCCTTCACCAAGTGGGGGGTGGACTTTGTGGATTGAAACCCAACTTCGGCTAGGGGGTGTTAGCGTCAGAAGTCACTCCTGGATTGCAGCAGTGTCGATGGGAAAAATTGACCGCTCATCAACTGGAGGGGTGGATCCGGTCCGGGGTTGTCTAAATAACCCAAGCCGTTTGGATTAATCCACTTCGACGGGTTTAGCGGCTCCATTAGCTGATCTAAGTCCTACGAAAATGAAAGAAAAATAAGCTAAAGAAACTAATCTAAGTGAAAAACAACTGCTGCAAACTATATACAGGTCTAATATATATTCACAGTTCGCTAATTTATATTAAGGAAATAATAATCCTACTTATTAAATGTACAGTGTATTGATATATTAAATCTCTATTACCTATACTGTATTTACAGAATGCAAATTTTGATCGAAATCTGTGAAATCATATATGAATTGTCTTATGACAACGAAGCTAGTATTTTTGGATTTTTATAGCTTTTATGAAAAAGAAATGAAACAACAGCTATCTAACTAAGAAATAAAATAGTAATCTGTATTGTATCTATCTAAACTACAGAGAATTCTCATATTAATTAAACTATTAAAATTAAATAGTAAACTAACCTGAAATCATCATCTCCTACTTGTCTTGTACATAGGCATCTGCGTTCACTGTTTGATGAGGCCAACCCGCACCAGATTCTCCAATACTTCGCGTAAACACGAAGCAACAATGCTCTTGAATGCTAACGACTGAACAATTGAAAGATGCAGCAACAACAATTTTATAGTTTACAAACAATCACATTAAGATAAATCCTACTGCAAAGATTTGTACATAACTGCTCATTTAACAAAGAAGATTAACCTTTTGTTCATTAAATTAAAATAGGATAATATCTATATGTAAAATGAGAGACATCAAATATGGACACAATTTAAATCACATAACATCAAATTGTAACAAATTTTGATATCTAAAGTAGTCAATAATTTGATTACAAATTGAAATGAACAAAACATGAAATAAAAGTATGATATATTGAAAGCTAAAGCCGTACAAACATCCACTTTCATTCCAGTCTAAATAATTAATCAATCCATAGTCTTTGCTCCCAAGCAGCGATGATTTATTTACAAAACATAATAGGTATATAAAGGCCACAGGATGAAAACATTCCTTGTGGAAATTATCAAAACTGTTTGCAAAAAATTTGGGAACAATCTCCCAAATTCCTATTTCTATATAAAACTAACAACCTAATCCAAAACTGTGTGAAAAAAGCATGTACAAAGATGCCACTATTGATCCAATTCCCATTTGAAATTCGTGTGTACCTGTAGATGCACAAAAATACACTTTTTCAGATTGTGTTTAGTTGTAAAATCAACAAAAACTCAAATTTTATGACTAGCTACAGAATCTCACGATTCTGTAGCTAGTTATTATTTACAAACATAATCATATTGTATCAATTCCATCATAACAAAAATAGATACGATAAGCAAGGAAATCGTTTATGCTAATTCAAAACAAACAAAATCATTCTAAAATCATTGTTGAAATATCATACCTTGGTTTCAGGGATACGAATCGATCAAGCTATTTTTGAATTAACAATGGCAGTGGCCGCCTCTACATTTTTGAAAACCACAGAGCCTGTGGTCTTTTGCCTTTTATCATTAGCTTGCAGTCTGTCATTTTCCTTGGTTAACACATTTACTCGGTCCTCTAAGGACTTGATTCAGAATTGAAGCAAAGGGACATCTGTATAATATCGGTCGAGCCATGAGTTGCATTCATTGCACTGTGGTTGATCAGGCCGTGTAATTACAGGTGAAGAATCTCTTAATTTAATAGCAGTTCCACTATCGAGCTTGATCCCGGGGAAGTTGGGGTCATCTCTAAGGCATGGCGGGAGGTTTGTCACATAGTCATAAGGCTTGACTAAACAGAGGCCGTGTGAGTATGGGTACTCCTCGGTCAGAAACCGCTCGATTTCGGAATCATAATCTTCACTCAATAAAATTGGTTTTTGATCTGTGTTTTGTTTAGATTTATTGCAAGCACACCTTGATACCTAGCGTGCAACCTTCTTACCCTTGCAATTGACATCATTATTACCCTTACCCTTTTTCTTTGCAGACCTCTTGACAGGCTTAGCACTGTCTTTTAGGCATGATTCGGGCAGGGTGTCAGGTAGGTTATCGTTCGGGTAGGTCGAGGGTTTAACAAAGGGTAAGAGTGTAGGAGGGGGCCCGACAGGCCCGACAAGGGTTTCTGTGACCACGGTTTTGTCAAATTGTCCAATTTCAGGACTGGCAAAGCCATTCCTCAACAAGAAAGCTTCCCAACAGTTGCCACTCAACCTCAAATGATGGACTATAACAATTTTAATTAAACAGTGGTGGAAGAGGCCGGAGTCTGCTTTCTCCCTCTTAAAACGTTTAGCCATTTTATAGAAACTCCGAAGGAGGAAATGTGGCATATTCAAAGGAAAATCTATGAAACTCATGAGAATTCCAAGGTGGTATAGGAAAACTAAACCGTATCTACCTTCGCATGTAATGAATTGCTTAATAATGGCCAACAAATCATGCCACCTAGACTTAAGAGCTGTAACTGGCATACCTTTGTCACAACTGTTGATTTTCCTTGAGGTAAACAGGAGCGGCCATGGCACTTCATCAACCTTTGAATTCTTAAACCATTTTTTCCCTTCGGCTGGCAGACCAGTGGTTGAGCTGAGGAAATCCTCGTTCAATTCGAGTTGGATGTCCCCAACTTTAGCCCTGCATCCCTCGAATGTAAGTGCAAATTGCTAGGCGATTGCGAGGTTGAAACCCTCGAACTTCTCAAAAAAAACCAACCAACCATTCCTCTCTAGGTCCTCTCGGGTGTTATCAAATAACAACAAAGTTTGGACACCGTTGGGTTCGATTTTCACTACAGGTGTAACACACCCATTA
>JASDQU010188804.1:6488-16954 GCA_032191745.1 Picea mariana | reverse complement strand
TTATTTTTTGTTTTATTTGTTAAATGTTTTGTTTTAACGTTTGTTTTTTTGTTAATTAGTTTTTTATTATTTATTTTTTGTTTTATTTTATCATAATTATATAGTTTGGTTTTATTTGTATTTTATTATTATATTTTGTATTTTTATTATGTTTTATATTATCTTATGTAATATTTTGATTTGTTTTTACTTAATTTTTAATTAATGTTTTAATCAATAAAACACTAACCTAAGTACTAACTTAATTACTAATTATTAATTAATTAATTAATTATTAATAAGTCTAATCTAATTTTATTAATCTAACGTTTTTTTTATCCTAAGTTTGTTTATGCAAGGATAAGTGGTGGGTGAGATGTAGCCAATGGGATAAATGGACAAAGCGTAGAGGTGGATGAAGGATGCAACAGGCGATGAAGGATCGGGTGAAATGGATGGAGGGGGAAAATGAATCAACCGAGCCCAGCAAGCTAGATGTCTTCGTCACGGGAGCGACGCCAAATAAACAACTAAAGAATCAAGTTACCTATGATTATAGGACCCCAACATAGGCTCCACCTGGGGATGAAAGATCTTTCAGGAGGTGACAAGAACCACTGAACTTTGAACATGCAGACCAATGCTTTATCCATTGGGCTAATCCCAAAATCTTATTCTGCAACCTGAACCTGTTTAGATCTTTCAACTGAAACCAAGTTAGACTAAAGACTGAAATTTGAAATTGGAAAATTGTTGAAAGGAATACTCAGAGAGCTGAGGTTATTTGCACACTGCTGAAAAAGATGCTCAACTGACTGAGCTTATTCAAACTGCTATCCACCCTATATTGCTGAAAATCATGCTGAATCAAATTATACAAAAATGCCAATGGAGCTAGTCAAGTAGTTGCTGAGACAAGTGGACTGCTCAACTGCTTGTTAGCACAATAAAAAAGGCAACTTGACCTTTTTCCCACAGAATCAAAACTGCAAAGTGTAATGGCCACTGTTGAAAACATGATTGATCATTTACGCTGAAAAAATCTTCCATGTAGTCAGCTATGGGATCAGGAGAGACATGAACTATTTCTTGCCTTTCAACGAATTTATCGTCATAATTGGGTATGACACGTAAGATTTTTACATCGTCATACAATTCCTGATATGGTTGCAAATTTTCTGCTGAACTCTGAAATGAGACTCCTGCTGAAACATACCATGAAAGAGACTACCTAATCATGTCTATATCATAACCTATTTTAAGTTCATAGCTGGCCAATGAACCATGACTTTGAAAACACAAGTCGTCCAAGAAATCAACTATTGGATCTTGTAGGAACTAAGATATTTGTTGTGTTGGTTCCAATGAAAGTTCCTGATCTTCTGTGTGCTTATCATCCATGACATGATTAAAATTTTCCTTCAAAAATTGAAATGAATTAAAGCTTAATGGTACAGAGTTATTTTGGGTTAACTCATACTCCGTCTCATGCTCTAAGCTTTCATCTGGAATTTGAAAATCAACGTAGCTCAAGGGATGCAATTCTGTGTCTAGAACAACTTCCATATCCTCAATGACATCCTCAACTGAGTGATCAGAACATTCTTCATCTTTACTATCAACAACTTGTGTATACTTTTCTCTCAGAATTTGAAATGAAGAGAAACATAAAGGCATAGATATTTCACTTACTCGGATATTTGTTGCATTTTCCTCCTTGTTGTCATAATCAATATGCACAGACTGATTGTCATATTTGAGTTGTAACTGGTCTTTTTCCCGCCAACAACATGTTGTTAATTGCTTTGAACAATCAACATCTATTTCAGCCACATAATCATCATCATACCGATCATACTTGGGTAGATTATCTAGGTAAGAAATGTCATCAAACATGCACATCATATCAGTTTGTTGTTCCTTTGCAAATTGAGATGGAGTTTCATTTTTGTCTGTGTTGTGAATTGAATACATGAAATGATCATTTTCCAATCCATGATACCAAGGGTGAGCTACAAAGTGTTTGGGAACAATGACCCTTTCTTTCTCTGTAATCAATGGGACATGATGCCTTTGAACAAAAAGTTGTTCTCTTATGCTAATCCCATGTAACATTTCTTCCATGGTTATGGCCAGAATGTCTAGTTTAGTTTCTGAAGATTTCAACTACTCCTTTGATATTTTCTTCCTTTCTTCTGCCTTCAACCTTGACCTTTTGATCAACAAATTGGCTTCCACACTAATTGCACTTTCCTGCATCTCCTTGAGTGTTGTAGTGTTTCTTTCACTTAACTGAAATGCCATCTCTGGATCAAAAGCATCTGGGTAGTGTAAGCGAGCTAAACCAGGAGGTGGTCTTATATCATCAGGCATTGAATGGTAGACTTGATTGAATCTGGCTGAAAACTGCTGCACTGTTTCTTCTGGCTGTCTTTTCAAGTGATTATATTCTTCCAAAATGAGGAAGGGATTCCTCTTGATCACCCATTTGTCCAAGAAAACTTTCACAAAATGATTGATGTCACTGATGCTTGCAGCTGGCAGATATTTATACCATTTCTTAGCTCGACTTTGCAAAGATAAAACAAAAAGCCTAATACTAACATCACTTTTTTCCACCTCAAAAAGGTCAAGATAATTTTCAAAACCTTGAATGTGTTTTTCAACAGTGATATAGCCATATTCTCCATCAAATCTCAGAATATATTAGAAATAATTTGTAGGGAAATCGTTGGGAGGTAAGACAAGAGGCTTGTACATATCTCAGATTTTTACAGGTGCAGGAATATGTACAGGGATTGTAACACTAGGCTTAACCTCTTGAGGCTCATTAGGTTGTACACGCTGTTCATAAATTTTGGCAGTATGATCCGGATCAGGATCATGAGAAGGGAATAAATAATTAAAAATAAAACCTATCATATCTTAGATAAACTTCCATCTTGCATATCTGATCTTTTGAGATGGTCTGGTCATGTTTCAGGTTCCTCCTCYAGTGGAGTCTTTGAATTGGAACTGATCTGGAGTTGATTGGAGTCACCAGTAAATTTTGTTTCTGAATTCAACAGACAATGGAATTGCCAGGTGAATGATACAACCTTCCTGTGTTTGGATTTTGTTCACCATCATAAGTCAAATTTGAACCTGATATACTTTTCTGGAGAACTTGAAAGCTCGTTCCCTAGTATGGTCGCTGCTATGTTATCACTCCGTAATTTCTCAGGCTGGAGGAGAAATTGACAGAGGTAACCACAAAACCACTTGAATTCAAGGATATAGCCCTCCAAGACTCAGAGAGGGATCTCTCTGTATGATTTAATTTTGTTGGGCTGAGAAAGGCTAGTTATTTCTGTACAGAGGTTTGGTTTTTAAAATTGGTTGGCTGGAAGAGGAAAGGAGGTTTATTGAGCAATGGAGTCAAAGAGGCCTAATCCAATCAAGACAATTTCTATAGGAAAAACTCACAGGGCAGGGTAGGCATATTGTTGGATTCTTTGAGATTGTTGGATGATATGAAAGAAAATGTGAGGAAAGATGATTGTATCAGAGCAATTAAGAATTCTGAAACTAACCATCTAGTAGAAAACACTGAAATTATCCAAAGCCAGAAACATAGTGTATTTTAAAACAAATTATGATCGTAATCTTCTGTTGAATAATTCAGAAAGAAAATAGTATGTGACAGGGAAAACATATTATAGAAGAGACACTTCACCAAAAAGATATGCCACAAGAATCCTGGAATCTAGATTGGTATTACTGAAATTTGATTTAAAGAGGCTCTGTGAGCTATTTTACAAAAATTAAATCATGGTCTCCAACTGATCAACCATTGTACGTTCAACTTATTACAATATATAGAACCGACTCTCCCCAGGCTCAGGAGGTCGAATTCAACCACCTCGGCCAAAAATAGAAACAAATCCCTGAAAATATTGAATTGTCAGCCATGAAAAACGGGTCGAACCACTGAAACAAGGGGTCAAATCAGACATTTGTTTCTCCTCAATGGTGACACCTATGTATAAAATGAAAGAGGTTATTGTACATGAGGATGTGATGGACAAAAACCTCTTTTGGTTATTCCAAATTCATCCCTAGCTCGCCGAAACAGCTTCTGCAAAATCATGACTGAAACAGGAAAAAATGGAAGCCTGAAAAATGGGGCTCAAAGATGGCTTCGATTCTCTCAGCTTCTGACACCTATGTAAATTCTGGGAGAGGTTTTTGTTCTTCAGCCCGTGCTGAAAAAAACCTCTCTTGGATTTTGAAAATTCACTCCTGTTTGTTTGGAATCAATCTCGGAAGACGAACAGGTAAAACTGGCAAAAAGCAGTTTTATTTGGGAAAAGCGGTTTTGCAGGGGGGAAGTTGGTTTGCGCGGACCCCCCTGGGGTGGTAAGTGGTATTGGGAAGGGGTGGTCCGAGTTCACCATGCGGTGATAAGTGTCCCTCCCAATATCACTTGCTCAGATCCCTTGGTGTTGATGTGATGTGGGGGTGGGGGTCCGAGCTATAAGGAAGTGTGTGAGTGTTTTAGACTTAGGATAATTTAGATTTTATTTTTTAATTTTTGTTTTATTTGTTAAATGTTTTGTTTTAACGTTTGTTTTTTGTTAATTAGTTTTTTATTATTTAATTTTTGTTTTATTTTGTTTATTTTATTATAATTATATAGTTTGGTTTTATTTGTATTTTATTATTATATTTTGTATTTTTATTATGTTTTATATTATCATATGTAATATTTTGATTTGTTTTTACTTAATTTTTAATTAATAAAACACTACCTAAGTACTATTTTTTTTTTTGTAAGTGAGTGTGAGTTCTTGTATTACTGAAAGAGATTATGATACAAAAAGAGGGGGAATCCTTGATCTGCCAAAACGGAAACCAAATCAGGGACTCCGGAGTTGCGCTTTCTAAGATAGCAGAGGGGTAAGGCTAGGCTGCCACCTTGGGAAACTGACCCAGTCCTACTATATCCAGTTTTGTAAAGCTAAACAAAAGTATATATATAAAAGACATAATCATATAAAAAAAGAGGTTGCACCTACACTGAGCAACACAACTTGACCAATGGCTGAACCGACGCTAGTTCAGGATGATGAGATGTTTTTTGCCTTCATCCTTTCTTTCCTTGTTCTCATCCCTCTGGACCACCGTACGTGTCTTTCTGATGCAGGCTGGGGATCCACTCCGATCCATTGGCGTGATGTCCATGTGGTGGACGTGGTGCAAGTATAGGTGGAATTGGCCCGCCATTCATTCCATTTTCTCCTTCTGGTCCCTCTTGTCCTCAGCTAGTCATTTTGTATTGGCCTCCAGGTTGCTGAGGTGACTCAGGATCTCTCCTTTCGGCCGTCATCTTTTCGTTCAGAGCTCACCTTGCCTATTAACATCTTTGTTCACCAATCCTCCTCCACCGTTTTGTGGTAGAGGGTTACTCTGGGTTGTGTGGCCCCTGGGTCCTTTATCCATTCTAGTTCCTGAATCAGTTCCTTCCATGATTTGCCCTTGTGTTTAGTATTGATTTCTTTCTCTCACCTGGTGATGATCACTTTGCCTTTTGGTTCTACCTGCGTATGAAAGGTGCCCTTGGTCTCTCTGGCCACTTGCTCCATCCTTTTAATCCTCTAGGAGCTTATCAGAGGTTTTTTCCCCTGTGGGCTTCTCTTACTGTGAGTTTTCTTCATTCTTACCATCTCGGCTGGTTTGTGGTAGTTTTTGCCTTGGGTTCTCCTCTTGTTCCTATTTGCACCTCCCTTGTTTTTATGATAGCCCCTGTTGTTTCTCTTTTCCTGTTTGTATCTCTTCCTGGTGCTTCTTCTCTTATGGGATTTCCCCAGCTGCGGGCTCATCCTAGAAAACATGGTCTGCCTGTAGAGGTGTACCTTTCTGTCCTTTTTATCTGTCTTAGTATGTGTGCTCTTGATGACCCGGCCGTAATCCCTGCGCCAACCCTTGTCTCTGCACGTTGTACAACCAATTTTTCCACTCCCCATATCTGTACTTGGATGAGGTGTATCCATACTTAACCACTGTAACACCTTTTTCCCTTCGTTCTTTGCTACCTGCTAATTACCTTCTCTTCTTTCCCATGAATAACCCCTATACTTATTCCTATTGACAGGACCTTGGTGTCGTACCCCCGTTTGCTGTGTGGTCTGAGTCTGCATTGTAACTCATGGTTGAGTGATGGGCAATTAGATTCTGCATGGTTCCTTCATGCCCGTCAGTTATCCTTGCGCCTCCTTCCTCAGTGTGGTCGTCCGTACTTTAGCTATCGTCACGGTATTTTGTCACTAGTTGGATGCAGTTTGTTCTGAACTGACCATTCGAGATGTTACTCCAGATAGTTTCTAGTTTTGATCCTTCCTTGCTGACCCCCTCATTAGCGATTCTATCCACCAGTCCATTTGTTGACCTACATACCCAACACAACTCCACTGTGTTCCCCATCTGCAAATGCTCTTGGATTTTTTACAGGGAGTGTGCCAAGAGCCAGTGCCTCTGAAGTTTTCCCACTCTGGTGCCATTTTGGAGTCTCTTCACTGTGTTGATAACCAGTGTGGAATCACCTTCCATGATGGTGTTTGTCATCTTTTCGCGGCTTAGGATCACTAGGCCAGTCTCCAGGGATCCAAATTTCGCGGCGTTGTTGGTTGAGTTTCCTAGACTCCCAGTGCATAGCCAGATTATGTTTCCATCACTGTCCCTGATTACCCCTCCCATTCCTGTCATTCCTGGGTTACCTTTTGATGCCCCGTCGAAATTCAACTTGAGGGATCATGCTAGGGGGGGCTTCCAGTTGCACTCACCTACTGGGAGTTGCGGTACCTACCTTACATGACCGTGGTTGCCCCATATTTCAGGTGAAAAGCCTATAGGATTCACGAGTCCTGGTCTGCGAGTTGCACTCTTCCTATCTGATAGTTGCGGCTCTGCACCGTTTCTCTTATCTTGGAGATTATTGTTTCCTTGAGTTTCCCTTCTGGCTGGATTTCATTCCTGAAGATGTGTCTGTTCCTTTCTTTCCATATTGCCCATATGATCATCCCCGGGATGAGGGTCCAACATAGGTTCACCTCTTCATTTTCCCTGTAATTCTCTTTCCAGATATTGATAGTTGCACAAATATTACCTCGGATCCTATTGGACTGTCAAAAGATACCTACCGCCCAGTCCCAGATCTCTGATGTATAGATGCATTCATCAAGGAAATGATTTGTTGTTTCTTCCTTAGCTCAACAGAGGTGGCATCTTGATGGGCCTATGAATTCCCTTTTCCTTAGGTTTTCCCAAGTTAGAATTCGGTTGTGGAGTATTAACCATTTGAAATTTTTTATTTTTGGCCATTAGGGGATGTTACAAAGCTTATCCCATTGTTGCGCTGGATCTTCTTGGTCCTAGTCCTCGATGTAATGTCAGACTTCTTTCAAGTTGAATTCCCCGTCGTCTTTTTGTCCCCATCTCAATTGATCATCTTCTTCTGAGACTGCAATTTTCCTTCTCCCCAGTTCCTCCTCCACCTCTTTTACGCTTGTTGCGGCCCGGTCTCTATTTTGCGGACTGAGAGTGTCTCAGATTCTCCATCTGTTGCGATCTTTTTCTTGTTTCCAGTAGTGGTAGACTTTGGTTTTATCTTGCGCAGTCATCTCCTGTTGGAGTTCCTCCCTGTCCAGATTTTCCATTCTAGGTTCCTGTTGCCAGACGTCCTCCCAGAATCTGGTTGTTCTGCCATTCCTTACTTCCCAAAAGATGTGTGTTTGGATCCAGACTTTGTTGCACCAAGCTAGGTTCTAGATGGTTGATCCCTCCCTGTTGACCCTAAAGCAGATTCTGTCTTGGTCATTTGTGTCCGGGGCATACTTGGCCTTCCAGAGGTTTACCCACAGTGTAGTAGTTTCTTTGATCCATCTCCACTAGAGTTTCACTCCGTAGGCGTCGTTGGTTACTTGCGGGTCTTGTAGCCCCAGGCCTCCTTTGCTTTTTGGTTTACAGAACTTCTCCCATGCCACCTGGGCCCATTTTTTCTTTGTTTCCACTCCTCTCCATAGGACGTCCCTTTGGATGGTTCTTATTTTTTGTATCATCCCCTTGGGGGTTGGAAAAACGGACATCATAAAGGTTGGAATTGCTTGCAGAACCGATTTGGTCAAAATGAGTCTTCCCGCTAGGTTGAGGGATCTGTACATCCAATTTTTCACCCTCTCCTGTAACTTGTTGATCACTCCCTCCCAAGTTGACATTTTGTATGCTCTGTCTATCAGGGGGATGCCCAAGTACTTGGTTGGGAGTGATTTGCGTTCAAAGCCCAAGATATTGGCCAAATTTCTTTGGATTGCAGGGTTGGTGTTGAAGGAAAAGATCATATATTTCGAGTGGTTGATCTCTGCACCCGAGGCTTCCCCAAACTCTTCTAGGATTCTTTTGTAGGCTTTTTCTTCCTTGACCGTGGGTATTCCATGGAGTAAGGTGTCATCCACGAACTGTTGATGTGTGGAAGTAGGGCATTTTTTGAAAGGTTTGATGCCTGTTGTTTCTCCTGCAGCTGTTGCGCTTTTTATGCTTCGACTAAGACCTTACATCACCAGAATGAACAGGAAGGGGGACATTGGGTCTCCTTATCTGATGCCTCTCATGGGCTGGAAAGGTTTGGTTGGGGCTCCATTTATTAGGAGCGAGTAACTTTTCGTGGACACTAGGCTGACTATCCAGCTGATCCAGTGCTGGGTGAAGCCAAAGGCTTTCAGAGTCTTGATCATATAGTGCCAACTAATTTTGTGATAAACTTTTGCTAGGTCTGTTTGTATTATCATTCCCCCTCTCCTCTGAATTTCTAGGGTGTGGATTAGCTTGTGGGCATGGATGATGTTGTCCATTATTTGTCTTCCTTCCACGAAGCCCGCATGTTCTTGTGAGATCAGTGTGGGTAGGAGGGGTTTCAATCTATTGGCTATGACTTTGGAGATTATCTTGTAAACCATATTTCATAGAGCTATAGGTCTGTAACGGTCGGGGTTCCTGGCTTCATTTTCTTTGGGAATTAGAGTAATCATTGTAGCATTTAGCGCTTTTAGAATGGAGGCTAACCGTCTAGAGTCCTCCACTACCCTATAAACGTCATGTTTGACTACTTCTCAACAGGCTTTGAAAAACTCCATTGTGAATCCATCTGGACCTGGAGCTTTCCCATTGGGCATTTCCTGGATTACTTGGTCAATTTCCTCCTTAGCAATGGGTTTATTTAGGTTGTTATTTTGTTCCTTGGTGACTAGACAGGGGATGTGTTGGGTTATCCTTTGGATAGCCTCCGTTATGTCTTTTTTGGGTTCCTGGGCTATCCCATGGAAGT
Source organism: Picea mariana (assembly GCA_032191745.1). Classification (NCBI taxonomy): domain Eukaryota; kingdom Viridiplantae; phylum Streptophyta; class Pinopsida; order Pinales; family Pinaceae; genus Picea; species Picea mariana. The sequence continues at coordinate 7,617 of JASDQU010188804.1, read as the reverse complement.
GGTTTACCAGAGTAGTTTCGATCTCCTTGTGATATTCTCTCTCGATCCCATCCTGATCCTTAATTTTCAGGATTTTGTTATGGGCTCTTCTGGTAATGGTTGTTCTATGAAAAAAATTGGTGTTTCGTTCTCCTTCCCTTAGCCATCTGATTCGGGACTTTTGTCGCCAAAGAGTTTCTTCCTGATGGAATCTAGCTTCCCATTCCTGGGTCATCTGGATCTCTTCCTTTTTCTGATCCTTTGTATAGCCCTCACATATGCAGATTTCCTGGAGTTTTCTCATTTTGTCTTCAATGTTTTTTTTCTCTTGGTTTATATTTCCAAATATTTCCTTGTTCCATTCCTTGAGCTTATATTTGATGTATTTTAGTTTCTTCTAGAGTTTGAACATCCTTGTCCCTTGCTCTGGTTGTTCCTCCTGCCACCACTGTTTGATTTTTTTCCCTAAAAGTGGGGTGTTCGATCCAAAATTTCTCAAATTTAAAAGGTCTATTCTTCGATGTGGCTTGGAAACCTTCTTCCAGTTGGATTGGCCAGTGATCAGACTCTCCCCAGGGAAGGATGTTGCATTCTAAGGTTAGCCCCTACATAATGATAGACTCTGATACTAAGAATTTGTCTAGTCTTGTAGCTACCTGATATTGGTTCATCCGTTTATTGTTCAAGGTGAACTGTCCATTAATAGTTTTGATGTCCACCATCTCCGCTGTGTCTATGAACATTGAGAAATATTCTGCATCCCTATCCAATCTTCTTGTACCTCCTTTTTTCTCCGCAAGTGACGTGATAATATTGAAGTCCCCTACCAGGATCCATTGGAGGTTACTTGATCCAGGTGGATATCGGGGGCCACCCACCTTTTCCAAATGGCTCAAAACAGTTTTCTGGCCATTTTGGCAATTTACTATTTTTAGTAGGTTTTAACTTCCGAGGCCATTTTGAGGGCCTAAATGAAGATTTTTTTGAGATTGAGGTTCTCAATGATAGCCAAAGGCATGATTGAGGCCCCAAAATGAATCTCCTCGACGATACCTTTCCAACGAGCAATCACACGCCTAAAACGGAGATCATATACAAAAGTTACGACCCCGGGAAGTTGATGCACCAACTTACCCAAACGGGGCCCACA
>JASDQU010188803.1:0-15303 GCA_032191745.1 Picea mariana | reverse complement strand
TATGAAATATACATGTTATAATAACTTTCAAGAGTGGTCTTTGGAAGACCTTGAACTAGACATGGAATTTCTCATTGTTTTCTTATGTTCTTATATAGCTATCATAGGTCCTGAGCAGCTTACTGCCAAAACACGATTAACATGATATATACAAAAAAGTCTTTCCAAACATTTTCTCATTTTCCTTCACCGATTCTATGCATATGGCTTTGACTATTTCATATTCTTCTTTATTCCCGCCAATACCTTATAAACTGGGGAATTCTAGTAATTTGAGCAAAAATGGGTATTTTTAGAGTTTTCTTTTATTCTACTGTAACTGTCATGAGTCTCCTTTCCAAAACGAGACTATCCTGTTGTATACTAAATTTTTTTTCCATCGTCCTTGCTTTCCTTCAGGGGTTCCATGAAAATATATTTGACTATTACATATACATCTTATTTACATGCTAGTATCTTATGAGTTGAGAGATTTAATAAAAAGAATTCTACAAGAGGTGTTCCATTGCTTCTATTTCAATGCCATCCTAAAAACCAAAGGCTCATGTAGGCTACACAACTTCTTTGGATAGTGTATCTGCCTTCGTATTGAGTTCTCTTAGTATATGATGGAAATACAAACTTTCAAAGGCTCAGAAATTAAGCTTGATGTCCCTCATAATGTTTTCCAAGAACTGATTTTGAATAGAAGCTCTGTCATTTGCCCAATCAATCACAATTTTGGAATCGCCATATACTTGTAGGTGCCTTATGTCTTTTTCCTTTGTTGCTTCCAGTAGAGTCCACAAGGCTATCAATTCAAATCTATTATTGGTCCCTCATCCTGGCGCATATCTGATGTGATTGTAATGAGTAGAACAGATATGTAAAACCACTTCCACCCCACATCTAGGGGGGGTAATTCTGGCAAGCGCCATCGAAGAAACCCCACGAGATGGAGTGATCAATCTCTGGGGAAATTGGATTGTGTTTCTTCTTCTTAGCTGGATATTCTTTGTAGTCGGATGCCATACTTAAAGTGATGGTTCCAATGACTTCCGAAGGAATAGGCTTATCCTTAAAAACAACATTGTTACATGTCCACCACATATTTGAAACCAGAATGCCTGATAGACTTGCATAAAGGGACACTGATGAGTCATGGATCCACACCCTGCAACACTCTTCCAAGGATGATTTATTCCACTTTCCTTGAGCTTTAAGCTTATCCTCGATGATCACGATAACCTGATCTACATAAGAGCATGATATGAACAAATGTGACACCGATTCAGATTTCGAATTGCACAATGCACATCCATTGGGTCCGCGCCATCCTCTTTTCTGCCCATTATCCCAGGGTAGAAATTTATTGTTCAGAGCGAGCTAGAGAGTTATTTTACATCTTTGTAGGGAATTTAGACTTCCACAAAAGTTTCCACCACCAAATGGTTTGGGTTGTCATTCTTTCTTCAAACCAAGCTTTATATCCTAGCTTTATCGAGAAACAACCTATTTTTGGGTTACATGACCAGCTTAAGGTATTGTTAGTTTCTTCCTCCAAGGCAATAAAATTTTCACACAAAATTCTGATGTATGAATTCCATTCTTCACTTAGGACGTTAGGTAGGTCAAGGGCAATGACACTCTTCCAGCCCAGGTGGCCTTGGAGCAGGGGAAAACCAATACAAGCATCATTAATGGAAAATATGTTATTTTCATGTAACAAATTTAACAATGGGGGAGATAGTCTATACAAGTCTCCTGCACCCAGCCAAGGGCCTACGCCAATTCTCACGTTTCTTCCATTTCCTATGCGCCATATTGTCCAATTTCCAACCAAGCGGAAAGCCTCTACCAAGGCCTTCCACAGGATAGAACCTTTAGGAGCTTTTAGGGGAGAGTGAAACCATTCTGCTACAGACAGGGAAGGGAAGTACTTTGAATTCATTATTCTGGCCCATAATTTTGGTCCTTGGGTCATGTGCCATAGATTTCGCCCTGCTAATGATTTTGCAAAGGTCCGAATTTCTTTCAAACCCCAACCTCCTACCTCTTTAGGCATTGTGATCGATTGCCATGTTGCAAGATGTATTCCCCCGGAAGTCTTTTTTCCATTCCATATAAAACGAGTGCATACATTTTTTATTTTGTCTAGAATTCCTTTAGGAATTGCTGCTATTAAATTCCAGTAAATCGAAATACTTTCCAGGATCGATTTTACCAGGACAAGCCTACCTCCTATGGATAACAGTTTGTTGGCCTAGACCATAACACGAGCTTCCACCTTTTTGATGATCCATCCCCAGTCTTCCTTCCTGTAGCAGTCCAATTTTAGGTCGAAGCCTAAGTATTTAAGTCCTTCTCTCAACCAATCATTGAATAAACAAATGTATATAAATATTTAAGAAAAAAAATTAATGTAAAACTTTAGAGGAAAGTGAAATTTATGATCAACCCCATAATAATAGGGAGTCAATTGGCAAATCCATCGACGCCTATAGCGATAGGTATAATAAATGCATCTTTGTTAAAGATTATATTGCAGGGGCCAAAGATTATATTGCACGAGGACTCGTATGTTTTTAATAAATAATTGTATTTAAATTTTTGATAAATTGAGTGTATTTTTATTGAATATTACGTTATAAAAATATTAATGATAAAATATGTAATATAATAAATAAGTGATATTTTATTAGTGTAAAATTAATAATAATATTATTTATATTTTTTTAAAATAAATTATTTATAATTGTAATTTATTTTGATTTAAAATAATTTTCAATTTTCTTAGTATTAAATTTTTAAATATATGTTTAAAAAATATAACTTGATCATGATGTTATCTTATTTATTTAATAATATAGTTTTATTATGATATTATTTTATTTTCATTCAATTTTAATTTAGAAATAAAAATATTATTAATTAAAAATTTTAAAATAATAATAATTAGTATTATTTTGACTGCCTTAAAATTGATCATAATTTAATTTTTAATCTGTATATTTTATTTCCACCCAATTTTATTTTAGAAATATAAATATTATTAATTCAAAATTTTAAAACAATAATAATTATTATTTTGTAAGGTGTTAAAATCTATCATAATTTAATTGATAACTAGGAGTGAGGATAATTATTATTGGTTGTTATTTATGAATAGTCGTTGACTCATCATCATTATCTAACTCATTATTATTATTTAAGGAAAACCACATTAATGGTGATTCCTAAGGAGGTAAATTTTCACTTTTACCAAATATCTTTAAATCTTAAGTCATTAACTTATTTCTTTACATTACATGTTCTTAACTATTAAAAACGATTTCAATTTTTCCTTTTCAAAAAACAAAAATTATATATATAACACTTATATTTATAATTTTTTTATAAATATGAATGAATTGATATATTATATAAGAAGGAAGTGTCGGCCTTGTGTAACGAATAATTTGGATAGTGAATAACAAAGAAAACCATAAGAATGACTAGCAATTATTCCACTGGCTTGGCAGAGATAAACAATGTAAAATTATTCTCGATCATTGTAAGTGCGTGATGGTTCATTGATGTGGGGTGAATCCTTGATGACCAGTTTTCGCAGGCGTTAATGGTGGGGAACCAGGCGTTAATGGTGGTTGAGTGACTTTAAACGTGTGATAAACATCCAGAGCATAAGGAGAAGTAAATAAGCAGTAATGGAGGGTTATCAGGACGGCTGGCAGTGGCCCAAAAATGTAACACACGGTCAGTAGCCTCTGGTTATCAAGAAAGAGGCACTGATGCAGTGATACGTGTTTACCAGAGTAGAGCTGAAGGGACGTTAAAGGAGGAAGGTGTCACTCATCGAAGAAGTTTCCTAATGGAAGTTGAGGTCAGTGCATTCATGGGCGTTGAGGACGAGGCATTATGGAATAAAGTGGGACTCTTAATCTCGGATGAAGAGTTAAGGCACAGAGCTGGTTGAGACAGAGGTAGGGAGTCATGCGCAGATTTCTTGAAAGCACATGTTGAATCTGCTAGCATCGGACTAGGAACCCAGCTGTTAAAAACTCCCAGTTCCGGCACCAGAGAGGCACAAAGGAGTCTGGGTGATAATGTACAAAAAAAACAAGGTGTTCGGGTTAGGATTGGAGGAAGCACTCCACCCATAAGGCAAGGAGATAATCACATAAAAGATGGTGGGAAGTGGGGGACAAAACCTTGGAAACCAAATAAATAAAAAAGAAGAATGGTACTAGGGGCGACGTTGGGCTGGAAGAGACTTGTAAATTGGCACTCTGTGCATTGGTAGGAAGGTTCTCTTACAGATATCTATGAAGACTGGGAATCCAAGAGTGGGTGAAAAATACCTGGGCACCAAATCTGGGATACACTCCGGAGATTATGACCCTAACCAGGGGGTGGTTCTGTTTCTTTTTTAACACACCAGAGAACTCAATGAAAATCTTAAAGGAGACTTGGGTCATCAATGGAGGTAGTCTAATGTTGAAGAGATGGAGGGTTAGTTTTGACCCGAGAACTGACTATTTTCAGCATAGACACGTATGGGTCCTTCTTCCTGGATTACCATTACAGCTCTAGAATGATAGAGTTCTAGCAACTATAGGAAATGAGCTAGGTCGATTCATCACTGTTGACGAAGAGGTTCTCAATGGGACTGACAAGAGGATAGGGAAAACCATGGTCAAATTGGACATTCATAGTGGATTATTGGAGGCACTGGACATTGAATGATGAGGGAGGGTTTACGGACAGACGCTGGACTACCTGGGCATCCCCTTCAAATGCTCATATTGTCGCAGAATGGGGCATATGCGCAAAGGTTTTCCAGGGTATGTGTCGGAGGAGGAATTCGAGTCTTCCATGCTCAGAAAGTCAGCATAATGCAAGTCTCCTGGGGTGGAATCTTTTTAGAGTGGGGAAGGCACTAAGATTGAGGAGGAAACCACGTCTTCACCAGCGTTGGATCCAGATGCTGATAAGATCAAAAACCTTTTCCCTTCCTTTTACTCAACTTTGACAGCCTTAGATCTTGATAACTTAAAACTTTCAGCGTCATCGGCATGTGCTCCCTAGCCTGCGATGTATTTACCTATTAGTCCTACTAGAACCATGAGAAGGGTAGAACCATTATGGACCTCTGATTCTAGCCCAGTTCAGGGGGGTTCTTATCTGACATTACAACCACCTATGGATAGTTTCGGATCTGATGATCATACAATAAAAATTGAAGGGTGGGGCAGGGGGACGTAGGGTTTAAGAGAGTCAGAAGTTGGGGAGAGCTCATTTGGGGCGGTCCTTGAATCATTGGTCCCATATTTTCAGGATATTGTTCCACCACTACCCCTGCCTATCTATAGGGGGCGTGTTGAGGTTGGTCGAGAGATAGACACCTTCTCTGCTAGAACCGGGGGGCGAGATCCAACCAACAAGGATAAAGCAAAGAAGTAGGTTACCTGGACGAAGGGGCTGGGGAGAGATGTCTCTCCCTTAATGACGATAAGTGCGCGAAGAAATGTGCTTGATAGTGCTAATATTTTGAACAACAATGAAAGTAACATATCTGAACAAGAGGCTCTTAGAGGCATTAAAGCCCTATCCAGGGCCAAATAATGTTACTCCTCTCACTAAACCTTAGGGGAGTAGGAGGGGCTCCAAAATTAGCCTCCCTTCATAGGTTACTGACAAACACTTTTTCTGATATACTTTTTTTCCAAGAAACCCTGGTAGAGGAAGCAAAAGCTGGAGCGTTTGTGATATCTTTATGACCCAGCTGGTTGGTTTGTGTTGTGGACTCTGTGGGTCATTTTGGGGGCCTCTGTGTGGCGTGGGATCCCTTAAAATACACTCTCTCTCCCTTTATAACTTGTGTCAGCATTCTTCGAATAGGTATGCTACTTGAGGTTAATCGACCAGTTACATTTGTGAACTATGGCCCATGCTAAGACATAAAATACTTCTGTGATAAGGCAGTTAGTAACAATTTGTTAGACATAGAACATCTGATTGTTTCTAGAGATCTAAATTTTACTGTGTCTGCTGGGGAAGTGTGGGGCACCAAAGCCTGTCTTTATCCACTGGAAGGGTAATTCAAAGGTATCTTAAAGGATCTTGGGTTATTTGACATAATTCCTAGAGACTGCTTTCCTACCTGGCGCAATGGCAGAGGCGGGCTAGAGGCCATAGCTAAATGACTGGACCAAGTTTACATGTCAGAGGACTTGATCATGTCGGTTGGGAGACATAGATATTGGGTGGATTACCCATTTATCTCATACCATGCTCTGATCTTCATCCAGTTTGATGATGGCCTTAGGAAAGTAACATACCCATTCAAGCTAAACTCCATCTGGCTGGGGGAAGTGGGGTTTTATGCTCTAGTTCATGAGGCCATATGGAACTTCTGTGATTATAAGGATGAATCTTCTGCACTTAGAAGACTTTCTTGGAAACTGAAAGATTTGAAAAGTAGAGTGTCTTTGTGGGTGAAAGAACAAAGGCCGGCTAAACAACTTGAGTTAGTCACAATTGAGGAGAAACTAGAGATCAATTATTGTTCAAAAGATGATAGGATTGATTTGGTGGAAGTAGATATCCAAATCGAAGAGTTAGAAGAAGTCTGAATTAAGCTCCTACTTGTCGAAGAAGAATTGTGGAGACAGAAGAACAGAGTGATCTGGTTACAAAAGTGCGATCAAAATACTAAATCTTTTTATCAATTTGCTAGCCACATGAAAAATCGAAAAACAATATGGGAGATCATTGATGAAAATGGTACATGTCACTCGGGTTAGGAGACACTTGTTTATGAAGCGATGAGACATTTTAAGATTTTTTATGTAGACCTAGGACATAACACGATTGTTGAAAAGGTGAACACAATCCAACAGTTCCCATACTACATTGTTGAGCGTGATATTCAAATGCTGGAGAAACCCTGCACCAAAGAAGAAATCCTATCATTATTAAAGGGTTTTTCCAAGGATAAAAGTCTCGAGTCGGATGGGTGGAACGTGGAATTCTTCGTTTGTTTCTTTGACTTGGTAGGGGGCGACATGCTGGAAACAATGTAGGAGTTCAGGAGGAATGGAACTATGGAAAGGTCATTAAACTCAACCTTTCTAGTTCTCATCCCAAAAGTGAGAAAGTCCACCTATTTTGGGGATTTCATACCCATTTCACTTTGTAATCTGGCTTACAAGATTATTGCAAAGATTATAGCCAACATGATAAAGCCAATCCTATCGCAGTCATTATCCGGGGAGCAGTTGGGGTTCTTAAAAGGTAGACAGATTATGGATTTGGTTGACACGGCTCAAGAATGTCTTCACAACATCAAAGTGAAGAATATGAGAGCTCTTATTCTAAAACTGGATCTGCAAAAGGCCTATGATTGTGTAAACTGGGATTTTTTTCGGATGATTCTACTTCGAACGAGATTTAGACTATTGCTTACAAATTGGATTATGAGTTGTGTTAACACAACTTCCTTTGCGATCTTGATCAATGGCGTGCCTACTCCTTTCTTCCAGAGCATACGAGTACTAAGGAAAGGATGCCCCTTATCCCCAATGTTGTTCATTTTAGTGATGGAAGGTCTTAGTCTCCTTCTCAAGAAGGAACAATTAGATGGGAAAATTTATGGGGTCAAGATTTCCAAATTACATAAGATTCTAAATTTATTCTTTGTGGACGATGTCCTAATCATGGCTGGTTCTTGTTTAGATGAATGGAAGGAAATAAAATCTATATTGTTTACCTTTTGCAGAGCATTTGGCCTAATTATAAACCCACTTAAGTCATCTTTCCATTTCTCTGGTTTATACAAGGATGGCTTGACTAGTTACAAGGCTCTCTTCCCTTACAAATTTGTGGATCTTATTGAAGGGTTTTGTTTTTTGGGATTTTTTCTTAAGCCCACTAATTACAGGTTTGAGGACTAGTGATGGATCATCGACAAGTTCGAGAGAAAGATTGGTCTCTGGTGCCATCATTGGTTGTCCTTAGGAGGGCAATATTCTCTTGTCAAAGCAGTTCTTGAGGATGGCGGTGGCCATTATTCCTACATCTGTTCTCGACAAGATTAGAAAATTGATGTTTGATTTTTTTTGGTCGGGCAACGGAACAAGGGAGCGCATTCACCTCTGCAAATGGGAAAACATTGCCAAACCAAAATCCTTTGGCGAATGGGGTGTCAAGAATTTATTTGTGTTCAATAGAGCTTTGGCTGCAAATACTTTGTGGAGATGCTTGATGAAGGACAACCTCTGGCAGATAGTGCTAAAGGACAAATACCTCCCCACTACCTCGGTGGTGTCTTGCCTTAGATGCTCCACGGTTAGGACACACAATGTCTCAAACACTTGGAGAAGTCTCTTAAAATATTTGGATGTTGTCACTCACTGGAGTGCTTGGAAACTAGGAACATGCCACTCTATCCATCTAGGAGAAGATGAGGTACTTGGATTGGGTAAGAATTATTTGCTATCGACAGATCTTATCACCTCTCTAAAGCACCAGGGTATTCACTACTTGTTTTAGGCTAGAGGATCGGGTAGGATGGGGACTGTCTTGGCACATTGGAAAACAAGTGGGGAGCTAGGAATTACAGGTGCAAAGGCCGATGAATGGGATATATACTGTCGAGCTTTAGTAAACTCAAGTATATATCTGATTGATCGCTCAAACTTCCTAATTTGGATCGGGGGTGATAATTCAGGTTTTCTCACAGCAAAAAATGCTTATGAGGCCTTAGCCTCTAAACTTTGGACCTGCATCACAATTTAGTGGCACTAATCATTGTGGGATTGGGATCTCGCACCAAAAATAAAACTATTTACCTGGTTAATGATGGAAGGAAATCTTCTCACCTGGGATAATCTGCAGAGAAGAGGATGGTCTGGACCGAGTGTGTGTGGCATGTGTTTGCAGGAGTCTGAGACTGTGATACACATAATGATGCATTGTAGTTTCACTCAATAGGTGTGGAATCAGATTCTTAAAGCCTATAACTTAACCACTAGTTGGACGGGTTCTTCTCTTCAAACTAGCTTTAAAGAATGGTCAAGAAGATATCCATCTCACTCAACGCTAACATCCATCATTTGTTGGCATTTGTGGTTGGAACGAAACAAGGTTATATTTGAAAAAGGTCGATCTTCCACTTTTTTGGTCCTGTACAGGATCTTCGGGTGCCTAGGGTCCACTCAGGTACAAACTCTCCCAGCCAAACCCCATCGAACACTGCCAATACTGAAGGAGGGAGTCCCTACATGGTGGTTTGATAGGGCTACTCAAGAACATGGCTAGAAAAGTGGATCGGGAGGAGTCATTAGGTTAAATCTACATACATAATTTAGATGGATGTTAAATTGTGGCTCGGGTACAAACACAAGAGATGAATTATTGGGAGCTTGCGCTTTGTTAAATTTGGCATCTCGGCTACATCTCCTGGACCTCCAAGTATTTGGGGACTCAATAATTTTCATTGACTGGTTAAATCAAAATTGTGTCCTTCAGGTCTTAAACCTGGAGTGTTGGAAAGATCGGATAAAATACCACCTCAAAGATTTAAGGACTCTCGAATTCGCACACATCTTCAGAGAATATAGGGTCCTTTGTTGTTTCTAAATCTCCTTTGATGCTTCAAAATTCCTTGGCATAATAGTCAATTTTTTTCTTCAGTTATTTTTTCCGGTTGGAAGAAAGGCCAACTACATCTTTGTCAGTAGGGAGTCTTGTTTCTCTTGGTATCATTGGAGGAAAACCTGCCTATTGTATCAAACCAGTTCGGTAGAGATAAACCATGCCTATTGTATCAAGCTAGGAAAAGATTCACTGCCTAGTGGGGATAGTAGTATGTGTCACCACCTCATGAACTTCTCTTACCTAGCCGGGATAACCCTACCCTACCCTACTAACTACTGCAGATAAGAATAGTACGTAACCAAGATAAGTGTAGTACATGAGTTAGTAGTACGTGTCACTACCTCATGAACTGCTCTTACCTGGAGTAGCTCATCCAAAGAAAAATAAGTATATTCCCACATAAGAATGAGTAGCAATTATTGTATGGTTTCCACCTTTATTCATGATCCAAAGAAAAAGTAGGATATGTTCACAAAAAAATTGAAGAAAAAGAAAATGCCTCTCTTGGTAAAAATGGAAAATGACGAAGATTATTAAGAAGAGGAGAAAGATTAGTAGACTGGGTTATCGAAGCAGGAGGAGGAGAACCATTAGCACTCTGAACTGAGCATGCTATATCGTTCTTCAATGGTGGAGGAACTATGTCAAGGGATGAAATGAAATCGCCATTGGTGAAGGAATTATGAGGGACGAAATGGAATTAATTTTGAATAATGTTTTACTATTTTTGGAACTCTACCCTCGTTTATGGTAGTTCATGAAGCTCACATTGGTTGGGGCACTCATACAATACAGGTGTAATCGATTGATCTTTCATTTGTAATAGATTGATCTGTTTTTTACATTACAAAGCACTTTCTTCAACCTTTATGTTTACATTTTCAAGAATTTGATCTCTTTATTCTAGTGTTTTTTTTTTTTTTAATTCATCTGTGTATATATAATACTAATTATTTTCATAACTAGTTAATTAATTAACACCAAATTTTTTTATGAAAGTTTCTTACAATTTTTTTTTACCATAAAAAATATTAAAACAAATTAATTAATTCTTTAAAATCATTTTTATTAATATTTAATATATTAAATTTGATCTTTGTAATTGGTAATCTTCATTATCATCATATAAATATATATTTTTCCACAATAAAATTGCACATTATATTAAGATATATAATCTGTTCACATTGTCAAAAAACTATTATAGTCAAAGGCCTTGCCTCGAGAAATATCCACTGCCAAATCCACTAGTCATATCAAAGAGGCTACAGAATACAAAAACATCTAAGGTGACTGTCCAAAACAGTAGGCAAAAACTTTTATAAATAAAAGTTTTTGGTCTTTACAAACATACCAAAAAGCTACCATCATATAAGATTCCTCACAACTAGAGTCTACTAAAATATCAATTAATACAAATTTAAAAAGTGTCTTGATCCCTCATGACCATCAACCCACTGATTGTAAGATATAGCTCCAGGACGCACAGTAAGGGCCTTTTTGGATAATATATTAGCCTCATGGTTCTCTTCTCTGTAGACATGTGCAAAGGTGATGACTGAAGAGTGTTTGAAGAGTTCCTTTATCCTATCCTTCCAACAGTCTATAGAGATTGCATGTAGAGATCCTTTGTTATTAAGCCAGTCAATTACAATTTTGGAATCACCTATGACATGGAAATCTGTGATGGAAAGTCTATGAGCCAATGAAAGAGCAGCCCAAGCACCCAAAAGTTTCGCTCTTGTGTTTGTTACTCCTCCACAATTGAGATTCCACCTATAGACTGAGTGTTCGTTAATCTTAATGACTCCACCGCTCCACTTAGTTCCCCATTTATTTTAGCTTCCCCGTCAAACCATCCTATGATTCTATTAAGTGGCAATATATGGAAAGAACGTCTAATGGAGTGTTGAGTTTCCTGTGGGCTATGGCTTGTCACTGCTACAATGGAGAGATAAAAGACCTTCTCCAAATATGGAGACCTTGACTCCAAAATTACCAAGTTTCTTTCAATCCAAATGAACCAACATATGAATGCTGACAAGGATGAAAGACTATGGTTCCGAATGGCCCAAAATGAAAAACATTCTTTCACTGTAGTTCCTGACCACCTCGTGGATAACTTGTAATGTTCTTTGATCTTTTTCCAAACAGTACGAGCGAAAGGGCAGTGTACAAAGAGATGAAAAACCGATTCCTCATTTCCTTTGCATAGGTGATAGAAACCTGGCCCATACCAACCTCACTTATGGAGATTGTTCCAAGTGAGTAATTTATCTTCATTGAGAAGCCCGGTAAACATTTTTTATATTTTGTGGTCAATCCCAGCCCCACAATTTTCTCCTCCAACCTCCAATTTTGTTCTTCCACAGCTCGGCTCAAACCTGAACAGTCGCCACCTGTCCACCTTAACTCGTCTTGTATGTCAGAAATAGCAATGCCAACTCCAATCAATCTCATCCTGTAACAGTCCCATTCAGAAGCAAAGTCGCCCTCCAGTCCCAAATTTATGTTGTTAATCCAATTGGAGCATATCGACCCCTAAAAAGGAGCCCGACTAGCTTGAAAGAGAAAATAAATATTTTTTCTATTTAATCGGGTAATCAACTCCACAAAAAGAAAAGAATCCTTCCCCATCCCCAAAATTTCATCCTTTCCAGTAATAATAGAATCACCTGTACCCGGTTTCCGAGAAAGCCAGTGCACAATCAATGGTAAAGCATTACGAAGATTCTTCCACGTTTGGGAACCAAAGGATGCGACTGGCATGGTTGAGCGTAGCCAGGTTGTCACTTAAATATGTGGGAAGTATTTGTCTTTCAATACTCGCTTCCAAATGCCTGGATGCATCAATCTGTGCCACAACAATTTTGCAGCCAATGCTCTCGAGAAACATGAGATGTTTCTAAGCCCCCAGCCGCTGAACTCTTTAGGTCTTGCAATAGTCTCCCAACTGCATAAGTGAAAGGTTGAAGATTGTTTAGTGCCAGACCAGAGAAAGGAAAATATTAATTTACGGATTCGGTTCAGAACTGTGGCCGGGATGTGTGCCAAAGCCAACCAATACACTGATTGGCTTTCAAGCACCACCTTTATTAAAACATATCTACCTCCCAAGGATAGAAAGCGATTGCACCAGTGTCGAATTCTATTCTCATATTTCAACAATAGCCACTGCCAGTCTGCCACCTTGTAGCTATCCATCTTTAAATAAAAACCTAAATATTTAAACCTAGCCGAAAGACTCAAGAAACCAAAATGAAACAGTGAATTCAAATTATTAAGAAACCCCTGTTGTACACCAAAGTGTAGAAACATCGACTTATTAACATTGATCTCCAATCCAAAAGCACCATAGAAAGCATATAAAAGAGTGTGAATTTCCTGCCATTCAGTAAAAGATTCTTTAGACATAATAAGCACATCGTCCACAAATAAGATACGGAGAATTATTACCATCCTAGAAACCTTTATACCCATCAACTTCCCTTCCGAATGAATTTTTTTCAGAGAGAGGCTCAAACCCTCCATCACAAGGATAAACAACAGAGGAGAGAAAGGACATCCCTAGCGCAATCCTCTTCCACTATTAAAGAATTTTGTAGCCTCCCCATTGATCAGAATGGCAAATGATGTTGAGGCAACACATCCCATAATCCACTTTGTCAAAAGGTGTCCAAATCCATAATGAAGAAGCATTAGCCTTAGATAATCCCAGTTAGTGCAATCATAAGCCTTTTTAAAATCCAGCTTCAAAATAATAGCCTGAAGTTTCTTTGCTTTAATGTTGTGAAGGCACTCCTATGTTGTTCCAATAGCATCAAGTATATGTCAACCCTTTAGGAACCTCAACTGTTCATCAGACAATGTATGAGAGAGAATTGGTATGATTCTCCTCACTATTATCTTAGAAATAATCTTATAACAAAGATTGCACAGAGAAATAGGATGAAAGTCAAAGAAGGATGAAGGATGATTGGTTTTTGGAATCAAAGCTAAGAAAGTAGAGTTGATCGGACGAAATACTTCGCCACAAATTCTAGTATCCTCAACCATAGCAAGTAAATCTAGGCCAACCATCTCAAAGAAGTGAAGGAAGAGTTCGACAGTCCACCCATTCGGGCTAGGATTTTTTTCCTTGCAAAAACCTTTAAGAACATCTAAAAGCTCCTCAAGTGTACAGGCTTTATCTAAAAATGAGACTTCTTCCTCCATAACAAGATTTGGGTAAAGACTAATAGTCTCCAACTGTGCACGCAAATTTGGCTGCTCCGAGTCTTGAAAAAAAGAATGAAAATATGATACAACTTCATTTTTTAATGCATCTTGGCCAGAGTGAACTCTACCATCCTCATTAGTTATGTCCCATAGATGTTTTTTATTTCTCCTGTAGCTCACAAATATGTGAAAAAACTTAGTGTTATTATCACCACTCTTAATCCGGATAGCCCTACACCTCTACCTCCAAATTTCTTCTTCGGCCAAAGGGAATTTGTTGTTTTCCGCCTCTAACAAACCCAAACGATGGTCTAAATAAACAGTGAGAGAACCTTTATATTTTTGTACGTAAAGCAATTCCAAATCAACTTCCAACCTTTTTATAAAATACTGATCCCAAATACGTTTTTCTTTCGACCAATATTTGACACGAATTTTAAGAAGTGTAATATTTTCAACTAATCTTCTTTGTGCCCCTTCAACTAACTAAAAACGGGCATCAAACCAAACTTCACTAGCTAACTTTGCAAAAGAATCATCCCGTAACCAAATTGGATTGAACTTAAAAGGGTGAGTTGTCGCTTGTAGACCAATATCCAGTTGTAGAATAATAGGAGTGTGATCAGAAAAGAAAGGAGATTCCACCCACGATATATACCTCATAGCTGGGCCAATCAAATCCCCCGCCACAAAAAATCTGTCAAGTCTTTTAGAAATACTGGAATCTCCAATTTTGCCATTACGCCACGTAGGAACCAGCTCAGCCGGAGCCACATCCACCAAAGGAGAATTATCAAATAAGTCCTTGAAAAAGATTGCCAAAGGGTCTGTCAAGGCTGCTAAATCCCAAATCTCATTTGAGTTTAAGATGAAGTTCAGGTCCCCTACCAAAATCAAATCTGTATGTGCTAACAGACCCCCATCTTGTAATTTTTTCCAGAAAATATTTTGATCTGTGCAAGGACCATAAACATTCAGAAGTGAGAGCCTCCTTTTATCAACTAGACTAGAACCTGTCAAAAAAATGCCGCCACAAGTGAGAATAGGAGAGAAAACAAAATAATGTGGGTCCCATGAAACGAGCAGGCCCCCCGAACTACCAACCGAACTAACTGCACAAGACATCCATTCTGGCTTGAGAGCATACATGAAATCCCTTGCCCTTTCTTTAGTCGTTAATGTCTCTTGTAAAAAAATAACATGGGGTGAAATATTAGAGAGGAGCCTGTGCATAGAGGCCAATTTTAGGGGTCCTCCTACCCCTCTAATGTTAAGAGAGATAAGAATCATGACTTTGCCCTTGCGAGGGATTTAATGCCTCTAAGCACCCCCTGGTCAATAGTAGAGTGTGAAAGATTAGCCGACAAAGAAAGGTTTGTACCCATTTTTTTTCGGGCACTTCTAGTGTTAACAGGAGATAGCTTGAGTCCCAAACCCCAAGACTAAGCA